>MNCI01007255.1:6116-71580 GCA_015680685.1 Gnetum montanum
CAGTGTTTTCAAAACTTATACCGTTCATATATCTAAGAAATATAAAATTTCAATTTTTTTAAAATACAACTATATAAACCGTGAAGAAATCTTACCGTCCTGTATTTACTATCTGAAGAGGCTGGAACGGTAACATTGATGTGCAAAGCAGGGAGTTGGCGTGGGCGTTGCAAGTTTTGCGCGTTCATGGATATTCTAACATTTCCCCCCGGTAATGAACGAATCATCAGTATTTTGTTTCCAATATTTCATTTCATAGCGGAAATTGACGTTATGCAACCAACAGGCAGGCATTTCTGGTAGAGCACAATCCATCGGTGAGTTGAACTCGCAGAGAGGAGCCTCCGCCGAGGAAGTACCAACGGCTGTGGTTTTGGCTTTGCTGAGAGAAGCCTCCGCCGCGATTCAGTTCCCCGGCGGCCAAAACATATACAGTTTCATGACTCAACTTTTGGAATCATGGATTTCTGCAAACAAAAATCCAATCGCGCATTCACGGCTAACGGCAGAGGAGGTTTGTTTCAATTCCTTCTGGAAAGCATCAACCGAAAAGTGATTCATGGATTCAATTTCTCCGGCAGTAGTGGTAAACATGATATCGATAAAATTTGCAGGTGAAGAACAGGACACAGAATCAATTTCCTTTGATGCCCCAGAGGCGGTGGCGAGTACGATATTTGGTCCACGTTTTCTCACCGCAACCACATCTTTGGTACGTTCCCTCGTCCTCCTGCACACACGACACTGCGTATTCTTTTATTAAGAGTGTCTGATGGGAGTCATTTTCACTTAAATATCAGGCTCTTCTTTGTTATATATCATCTTAGTATATCAAAACTTAGATACCTATAACCTCTACCATGTGTACCATGTGTACTTACCTAAATTGTTGGTATAAGGGTGCAAGGGAAAACAAACATCTTGGTAGACACTGCCTTCGCCCGAAGGCAAGCTGGAAAAGTAAACGAAGGCAGAGTGCCTTGGATGGTCTGCATGCAAATCAATCAAGGACATGCAATTAAGGACTTCCCTGACTTGCGCTGGGGTTATCGTCGTAATTGATATTTTAAAATGCGAAACAGCACGTACGAAATGTAAACTTAAACCGGTATCATAATCAAAATGTAAACAAAACGTGAACTGAATGTAAAACAAAGTAAACAGTATAATGGCTAGCAAAATGAACTGTATTGTATTGCATAAAAAAGATGTGCACTGGTCAAAGCGTAGCTGCAAGTGTGGATGGCAGGTCAAGCACTAAGCCTCGGGCGATGTGATGTGTTTCAGAGGTGCTTGGATGCTAGGAGTCAGAGTGTGTCGAGCGCCCAAGGATTGCTGGTTTGAGTTTCCTAAGCTGTTTAACTCAAAAATTGCCAACCCCGTTTATGTGAATTGACAGGGTATTTATAGGATTGGGTCGGGCTCAAGTGTGGAATTTGAGAATGGAATCAATGGTTGGAAGATGAGAGAAACATGGATCTTGTGGCATGTGTCCAATGGACAGCTATGTGTGAGTTGGATGTCTGTGGGCAAGTTACATTCATGACTAAATTCACCGTATCTTACAACGTGTGGGTCACTCAAGCCCATGGAAATACATACAATTTAGATCGTGAGGGCCTAACAAGCCCGCAAATGAAGATTTACAATGTACTACAAGAGAAATTGACCTTGGCTCACTTGAAACTTATGGGTCTTTGATTTGACCGTTGTAGGATGTCGATTCGGGTGGTTCCGTGGCTTTTTGAGGCATGTCTACTTGCACTCATGCTAGGCGTTCAGTAGACAGTCATGCTGGGCAGTCATGCTAGGCGTGTCCTCAGCATGACCTCCGCCTGAGTGAAATAAAATGAGACATTTGACACCAAATTTTGATTTTTGAAGCCTGTTCCTTGAATGCAACTATTGCCTTGAATGTGTCTAACCTTAAGGGTGATCTGGAATCTGGAATTTGAACTTGAATGTGTATGATTTGGAGCTATTTTGGATAGGTAATGCTGGATTCATGCTGCAGTGTGACCTAAGGAGAATGACATGTTTCACACTAATTTTTTGAATTTCTGAAGCCTGTTTCTTAGGTGTAACAGTTACCTACCTGTGTCTGACCCTACAAGTCAAAATTTGAGCCTGAATGTGCCCTGTTCGGAGCCACTTTTGGCAGGTCACGCTGGACTCATGCTGCAGTGTGACTTGCAACATGACTTCAAGAAACTTATGAAAACTTGCAATTTTGAGCTGAAATTTGACATTCTAAATTTTGGAATTCTAAAGTTGGGACTGGAGGTTGTCAACCATGAACTCTGAGGATGATTTGCACCTTGGAAGTTGGATCGTTTCGACTCGATTTGGAGGCTCTAAAAGTTGGTCACGCTGGACTCATGTTGCAGCGTGACCTGCAATGTGACCTCAAAAACTTGCGATTTTGAGCTGAAATCTAGAATTTCTAAAGGCTGGGATCCATAGCTGTCAATAGTGGACCCTGAGGATGACTTGCACCCTTGAAATTAAGTCACTTTGACTTAGTTTTGAGGCTCTGAGAGTTGGTCACGCTAGACTCACGCTACAATGTGACCTACAATGTGACCTCAAAAACTTGCAATTTTGAGCTGACATCTAGAATTTCTGAAGGCTGGGACCCATAGTTGCACCCTTGAAATCAAGTCATTTTGACTCAGTTTTGAGGCTCCCAAAGTTGGCCACGCTGGACTCACGTTGCTAGCGTGAGTGTAATGTGAGTGAGAAAATTTGTAAGCCAGCATGAGTTCCCAGGACAAGCAGCGTGTGTGCCTAGGACAAGCAACGTGTGTTCCCAGGACAAGCTCAAATTTTTACCTTTGAAAGCTCAAGTATGAGTTATTCTTGTTTCAAATTGTTAGGTTGAAATTAGTGGTGTTTCATTGGCCCCTCTTTGTTGACGTCTGGAGGAATCCACCCGAGAGGCATCAACAAAGAAGTGCAAAACACCATGAACAATAAAGTATCAAGCATTAACCGTCGACCCTTGGCTGGATGTCATTGCACCGTTTTCAAAAGTACATGGGATTGAGGAAATGTGGTTCAAGATGTAAGGGAATTGGTTGTAATCCGGGGGGAAATCAGGATTTGATCAAGGGTTATAATTGTTGTTGGAATTGTGGGAGAGGAATGTTCTCACGTGAAGAAGCTATATCTTTGGTCCTTGTCAGTAGCTAGTGTTTAGTAGACTCAAAACCAAGACATAGGTGGTGTGTTCTTTGAAGAAACAAGACTCTTGTAGAGTGTTTACGGGAGCCCATTGTAAACAGCCAAAGCCATGCGATGATGTGCAACATGATCTCTTTGAGATACAAGTGTAACTATTTTCCAAAACAATTGCCTTCTTGCCTGGGGCTTGTATGAGAATAGCAAATAGTCTTTGGTTTATGATGTCAATGGGGTCATGAAGACCTTTTCCGTGCATTTTGCTCTTTGACCTTTTTGTTCTTTTTTTTTCTTTTGTTTTTTTTCTTTTTCTCTTTGGTCCTTTTGAAAGAGCTTGCTTTTAGTGTTGTGCTCATGTTCGAGCGCTTGCTTTTTGGGTCATGCATCATGCACTATGTTTTGCGTTGCAATTGCTTAGGGAGTTATAGTATGCAACAGTGGATCAAGGGTTTTGAGGTGAGTAGGAGACAATGTATCTAGGGGATGTAATTAAATAGGATAAGGGGGCATGATGGAGAATAGGGAATGTATCAGGAGTCAGGAATGTACTTATGAATGGATTGATTAACCCAGTCACGTGTGTCAAGAAGAATGTGATACCTTGTTATTTTGATGAAGTGCATCTATGCACGAACGCCTCAGGCGTGTCATCCTGCAAACACAACTCCAAGAAGACAAGAAAAACACAAATGAAACGGTTAACTAAGCACTTTAAACAAGGAGATGGAGCCACCGCTTTTAAAGTAGACAGAATCATGAACAACATTAGCCTCATTAAGGCCCATGAGACAAATTGTGCAACAAGTCTTTGTGAAACATGAATAGCCAATTGCAGCAACACATCTTTTCAAGTTTTTCTTGGTTGTTGATGATGTCACCAGTTTATAGTCTTAGCGAACTATTGTGGGTTAGTTTCACGTCATAACCCTTTGGACGACACTAGTTTAGCATCGTAGTGGACGGTGCATTGCTAGTTTATAGTCATAGTAGACTATGAAGAGGCAAACTAGTTTATAGTCTTAGTGGACTCTAGATGCTAGTTTCATGTCATGGCAAACTGATGTGGTAGTTTAGCGTCATGCTGGACAGAGCTCTATGGTGTCATTTTATTCTCATGACTCCAGGACTATTCTGTGGTATCAGTTTTAAGTCATGATGCCAGGACTGTCCTGTGGTATCAGTTTTAAGTCATGATGCCAAGACTGTTTTGTACCATTTTATAATCATAGCAAACTGTTGCTTACCTTGCTTATGTAAGGTGTGATGCTACATGTGTAGTCATGCTGTGTGTCTACAAGATCTTGGAAAAATCAACTAGAAAGAAAAAAAAACCAAGCAACACATATTGTAAATAGAGTTAAAATATATGAATAAAAGAAAAGCAACACATGGTAGTTTTAGGCTGTTTCGTGCCGTAAGTTAGTTTAAGGCCTTTTTGGGCCATGTGTTTTTGTAGTTTTATGTTTTTTAAACAATGTGTAAACCAAGTTGACGAATGTGTAAACAAAGAAAAATGTGTGATTTAAGTGAGCAGCAAAAATTTAAATGCATAGGCTAGTGTAATGTAAACAAAAGTAAAAAATGCATGGCAAGTGCAAGTAAAGGTAGGTGGGCATCTGGCACATTTTTGGCTAAGGAAAAGTCTTGGTCATGTAGTTGCTTCTTAACCAGGTGTGTATTAGGGATCATGCAAGGTTTAGGATCCTCCGAGGGGCTGTTGGCTTCAACCACTCATTTGGGTGTGTTAGCCTTAGGCATTGCATTAGTTACCATAGGTGTACCACTAAGAAACTCTTCTTCCAAGACTTGCGTCATGTTTATGTCGTGGATAGTCGAAGAGGAAGCGTTATCACCATGGATGATAACTTGACCACCTTCCTATGGAAGGTGGATTTCTTGGTGGATGGGAGAGGAGATGGCCCTTAGTTGGGCTAGCTAAGGCCTACCTAGAATCATGTTGTAGTCTGGCATCTTGTTGACGACTGTAAAGTTTGCAAACGTGGGACGCTGGTCCCCTATCATGAAGGCGATGTGGATTATGCCATTAATGGCTACACGTGCTCCATCGAAGGAGTTTAAAGACTTGATTTCGATCGATTGAATGTTGTGCGTTAGGCCTAGTTGTTTGACAATGGAGTGCATGACAACGTTTTCTGCCATGCCATCATCGATGTGTACTCTACGTAGTATGTATTTTCCGATGCTTACACTAGTGTTCAACGGTGTATGTGTGACCTCCCCTCGTTCGGGGTTGACTTTGACTGCATTATTGTGGAACACTAAAGATGTTGAACATGATTCTTGTGGGGGAGGGGGCAACATTGTTGCATGGATGGATGCCTCATTTGTAGGGATGTCCTCCATAATAGGAATGAAGGCCAAGATCTTGGCCAATGCTTGGCAGTGAGCATATGAGGTCATGACTAGGTCATATAAGCTCAATGTTGTGTTCTTTTGCTTGAGCATTTATTTTACGTGGGTTAGTGCAGCTACAAAGTCCTTGTCATTAGCCGTTGTGTTGGCCTTGACTTCCTTTGTGTGGCTTGAGAGACAGATCTCTTGTGAAGGGGACTTGGGCTTGGTTTGTTTAGCTTGTTTTAGGGTAGGGGCCCTAGTGTTTAGTTGTTGTTTGCTAGTTGTGGCCCTTGCTTCGGTTGTGGGGGTTGCGAGATGCTCATTTGTCCTCTTGTGTTGCCATTTGGTGGACCTACTCAGGTTGTTAGTGGGGTCGACTCTCAAGGGGGGAAGGGATCTAGATGTTGCCCACTGTTGGACTTTGGGTAGGTGAGGGAACATCACATCGTGGCCCCTTTATGATAAAGGGTGGCTTAGGAGTTGTTGTGGGGATTGTTGTATGACTAACTTGTCATGGCACCTTGATGACGAAAGGTTGCTTAGCGGTTTTCGTTGCTACGTCATGCCAGTTTAACGTCTTAGTGGACATGTCATGCTAGTTTAACGTCTTAGCTAACAGGTCATGCCAGTTTAACATCTTAGCAGATGGGTCATTCGGAACTTTGACCACAAAGGGTGTTGTGGATATTTGAGGTGGCACTTTGATAACAAAGGGAGGCCTCTTGTTTGTGGAGGCTAGGGGAATCCTTGCATAAGGTTGTTGCATAGGTTTAGGCTTGCCACCTATGCTAATTGAGTTTATGACATAGGAGGCATTGTCTATGTTGGATTGACTCACTGTGTCAATCACTAGTTGGCCTTGTTCTAACATTCTCTGCAGGTTATCCTGCAAGGCATGACACTTGTTTGTACTATGACCAGCCATTTGATGGTAATGGCAGTATTGGTCTAGTTTAAAATGCTGTGGGACCAGGGGCTCATTTGGTACTGCTAAGGTGGGGTTCCTTAGTGGTTTGCAGTACCTATCATGTTTTTGGTAGGTAATATTTGACACGTGTTTGTGTTGGATTTGCCCACCTTTCAAGAGTTGCTCCAATAGTTGAGAGGGTTGCATTGGTAGTGGTGTGTACTTTGAGTGGTCCTTACACTGAAAGTTAGGCTTTGGAGTGGCCCCTGCCGATGTAGATGAGTTGGCACCAAATTGGCAATTTTGTTAGCTGGGACTTTGGGCTGCTTAACTGTTGGGCCCCAATTACTTGCTTTTGTACTTGCGGCCACCATTGCCACTGTTGTGTTTTGTTTGAGAGTGTATTGGTTCCTATAGGCCACATAAGCTGGGTTATTGCTAGCTTGCGTTGCTTCCTCTATGTCCTTAATTTGTGCGAACGCTTGGCTCAAGGTACATGCTTTTAAATAATAAAGTTTCTATTTAACAAAGTCATTTGTGGCCGCCTTAAGGATGGTAAGCATATATGTTTCAGGGATGGGCTTGTGAAGTTCATTGAGAGTTGCATTCCATATTTGGATAAATTTCTGTGCTAGCTCTAATGGTGCCTGTTTAATCTGAATCAGGCTATCTAGTGTGGCTTCAGGCTTTAGATTATATTTAAAATGGGTGACAAATTGATGTAACAAATCCTCCAGAGATGATATGGAGTTATGGGGTAAAGCTCGGTACCAGTCTAAGGCTTTTCCCATTAAGGACATAGCAGATATATGTAGAATTGCATGAGGCCAGGCCTAAAGCAATAGACATTTTGTTCGAAATATTACTAGGTGGGCGTTTGGGTCTCCCTCTCCATTGTACTTGGTTAGCTTGGGTAATGAGACTCCCTTTGGAAAAGTTAGCAGTGGAACTAAGGGGTCGATTGGATCATCTTGATAGAAGTCCAACACCTTGATTTCCTCAGTGTTTGTGATTTTAAGATGCTTTACCTCTTCAATTAAGATGTGCATCATTTTCTTCATGTTTTCCCACTCTTGGGTAGAAGGCAGACTAGTGGGTTGTGAGTGATAGTAATTCAATTGTTGCATTGTTTGTGGAAAGGAGGACTGTTGAATTATTGGTTGTTGTGGTTGAGAAACATTTAGAGATAGGATTGCAGGGTGTGGTATGCTGTAATAAATTAGTTGGTATTTTTGAATACCTGGTGGAACCCATTGCCTAGCCACATGTTGTGAGGTGACACCCTGAATGTGTTGTGTTAAAGTAGTCAGAGGTGGCCCATAGGTTTGTACTTGTGGTATGTAACAGGTGGACGTGGAAGCTGGTACTTCTTTTCGAGAAGCCGATCCTCGCATGTATGCAGACAAAGGAGGAAGCATGGTTCCTTTTAGGAAAGGTTGGAATAATGGGTTTGTATAGGCATGAGGACTGATGGTATGGTATGAATCCCCATGCTCAGATTCGGTGGCAAAGTCATCTTCTTCATTTCCATTTTGAGGCTCTATTGGAGGTGGCTATAAGGCTTGACTCCTTGCCATGAGAAGTTGAAACATGAGCTGATGATGGTGTTCAGAAAGGGGGATTATGTCAAATGCTGAGGGAGTGAACTCATGACCTCCCTTGTAGATGAGCTCATAGTTTTGCTTTGCCTCTCTTTCCATGCGATCGATAGAAAAGTTGGTTTGGATTTTTACATAAATGAAGTTATATTGTTCTAGTGTGAGGATTGCACAAGTAGGGTTGATGTGCAAAGTTTCCATGACAATTTGTCCAAGCTAATAGTGTGTGTAGTGTGACTAACTTGCAACGTGTGCAGTGTGACTAACCTGCAGCGTGTGCAACGTGACTAACCTACAATGTGTGTAGCATGACTAACCTGCATGACCAAACTACAGTGTGACCAACTGCAGTGTGACCAAACTGTAGCGTGACCAAACTGTAGTGTGAGGTAACAGAGTAGCAACATGAATAGGCTGCAGCATGAGTTAACTGGCAACGTGAGGTATCAGGATGGACAGACAGGATGGGTAAGTCAAGCCACCGTATGTAAGCTAACTGGACAATCTGGTCTTTATTTTTAGCATTTTGTCTATGCAGCATTTGGACAGGTAGCACGATCAACGTTTTAACAGACAATAGATAAGTCGGACCTTCTTCTAGCACCAATTTACTGTACTAACCTAAATCATCAATGTAGGGCTGGAAGGGAAAAAAAACACCAAAAGATCGTCGGGTAGACACAGTTGACCTTGCCTTCACTCGAGGGCAAGTTGGAAAAGTAAACAAAGGAAGAGTGCCTTGGATGGTCTGCATGCAAATCAACCAAGGACTTTCCCAAGTGTAAACTACAGTTTGTGCTAGGGTTATCGTAACTGATATTTTAAAACGCAAAATAGCATGTATGAAATGTAAACTTAAACTAGTATCATAATCAAAACGTAAACAAAATGTGAACTAAATGTAAAAAAAAAGTAAACAGTATAATGGCTAGAAAAATGAACTGTATTATATTGCATGGAAAAGATGTGCACTAGTCAAAGCGTAGCTGCAAGTGTGGATGGTAGGTCAAGCGCCAAGCCTTGGGCGATGTGATGTGTTTCAGAAGTGCTTGGATGCTAGGAATTAGAGTGTGCAAAGCGCCCAAGGATTGTTGGTCTGAGTTTCCCAAGTCATTTAACTCAAAAATTGCCAACCCCATTTATGTGAATTGACAGGGTATTTATAGGATTGGGCCAGGCTTGGGTGCGGAATTCAAAAATGGAATCAACGGCTAGAAGATGAGAGAAACATGGATCTTGTGACACGTGTCCAATGGACAGCTATGTGTGAGTTGGACGTCTATGGGCAAGCTACGTTCTTGACCAAATTCACTGTATCTTACAATGTGTGGGTCACTCAAGCCCATGGAAATACATACAATTTAGACCGTGAGGGCTTGACAAGCCCACAAATGAAGATTTACAATGTACTACAAGAGAAATTAACCCTGGCTCACTTGAAACTTATAGATCTTTGATTTGACCACTGTAGGATGTCGATTTGAGTGGTTCCATGGCTTTTTGAGGCATGTCTACTTGCACTCATGTTGGGCATTTAGTAGATAGTCATGCTAGGCAATCACGCTGGGCGTGTCCTCAGCGTGACCTCAGCCTGAGTGAAATAAAATAAGACATTTGACACCAAATTTTGATTTTTGAAGCCTATTCCTTGAATGCAACTATTTCCCTAAATGTATCTAACCTTGAGGGTGATCTGGAATCTAGAATTTGAACTTGAATGTGATGATTTGGAGCTATTTTGGATAGGTCATGCTGGATTCACGTTGCAGCGTGACCTAAGGAGAATGACACGTTTCACACTAATTTTTTTGAATTTCTGAAGCTTTTTTCTTGGGTGTAACAGTTAACTACTTGTGTCTGACCCTACAAGTCAAAATTTGAGCCCGAATATGCCATGTTTGGAGCCACTTTTGGCAGGTCACGCTAGACTCACACTACAACGTGACGTGCAGCGTGACTTCAAGAAGCTTCTGAAAACTTGCAATTTTGAGCTGAAATCTAGAATTTCTAAAGGTTGGGACCCATAGTTGTCAATAGTGGACCCTAAGGATGACTTGTAGCCTTGAAATCAAGTCATTTTGACTCAGTTTTGAGGATTTGAAAGTTGGTCACGCTGGACTCACGCTGTAGTGTGACCTACAATGTGACCTCAAGAACTTGTAATTTTGAGCTGAAATCAGGAATTTTTGAAGGCTGGGATCCATAGTTGTCAATAGTGGACCCTGAGGATGACTTGCACCATTGAAATTAAGTCATTTTGACTTAGTTTTAAGGCTTCCAAAGTTGGTCACGCTGGACTCACGCTGCAGCGTGACCTCAAAAACTTGCAATTTTGAGCTGAAATATGGAATTTCTGAAGGTTGGGATCCATAGTTGTCAATACTGAACCTTGAGGATGACTTGCACCCTTGAAATCAAGTCATTTTGACTCAGTTTTGAGGCTCTGAAAGTTGGTCACACTGAGCTCATGTTGTCAGCGTGAGTGAGAAAATTTGCAAGCCAGCACAAGTTCCTAGGACAAGCAGCGTGTGTGCCCAGGACAAGCTCAAATTTTTGCCTCTAAAAGCTCAAGTGTGAGTTGTTCTTGTTTCAAAGTGTTAGGCTAAAATTAGTGGTGTTTCACCATGTATCATTATTTGGAGGGATGGTAAAGTGCTTATTTCTGAAATGAAAACCTAAGCCTAAATCTGGGTGCAACCATTTGAAAAAGCTAACCTTTTGCTCCTAAAAATTCAATTTGAATCAAGTTCTTGGGTCAGCCTAATCTTATATGCTTTATTTTTTAACACAATTGAATGAAAATAACTGTATCCAAGTAAATTTCCAATTTTCATGTATGTGTAGTTTAGAAATCTGAAATTCTAACCATTTTTAAATTTTAACCCTAGTCACTACATGAACATGGTTTTGGGTGAGTACAAGGCACCTTGGTACTTTGTAAGACATGTCCATAGAGACTCAAAGAACTATGTAATTTATTGCTCTTTCTTAGTCATTGGTTGTTAAATTCAATTGTATAAGGTTTACAGTTTTCTCCCTTAATATAAGGGCAAAACAACACCATAAACATAGCCATGAAAAATGATTTATGTAGCAAACAATGTAACCATGGCTCTTTAACCATTATATCCCTTGAAAATACTAACTATAGTCTCGTGAATCCTTAAGAACTGCTTTAGAGAATTTTCCTTGCCTTGAGATATATGCAAGCTATGAATGTATGTAATGAATTGGTATAAGGCTTCTACTTCTAAAGGTAATAAACTAGCTTAGTTATATATTTAATATATATACCTATAATTTGGCCAAGAGAATCTTACAAAAATGAAGTTGAAATTTAGTTCATCTATTGTATTAAAAACTATCCAAGTTGCTATTTTACAAAATTCTATGTATTCTATAACAATTTTGGTCAGATCACTATGATTGCATGATAAATAGATAATTAATTTCAAGTTTAGTACTTGTGTTGAAAAATATTTGAAATTTTCATGGATTGTTGTTTCCATACATACTCCCATCTCATTCTTAATTTTATTCCTTGTGCATTGCAATAAGAAGATATAAACAAACAAGCAATAGATTGTTTGGAGAAAATATGTTGATATTATGGATGAAATATTATTTAGAGTTACAGATAGGCTCTTCTTAAAATATTATGGATGAAATACTATTTTGCATTATCGATAAGCTCTCCTTGTAGCGTTATGGATGAGATATTATTTAACATTACTAATATGCTCTCCCTATAGTATTATGGACAAAATATTATTTAGCATTAGTGATCTATGACTAGTAGTTGGCCTCTCAACCAAAAACCACATTGACATATTAACATTGAGGAAGATGTTTGCATCAATAGTAGAGTGATTTTGTTTGAAACCTGATTGAAATCTTACACTAACATAGTTTCCTTCAGCCTAAGAATTAATTCTCTTTTCTAGCAATGCCTAGCAACTTAGCAAAAATATTACTCACAATAATCATTCAATAATTGTTCAAATTGTTTTCATGCCCATTTTTAGATAACAATATAGGTTTACTAGTTTTCTATTATTGATTTAATCTCTACCCCATTGCTAAATTTAATTTATGTCAAATTTTTCTATGAATACTAGATCCTATCTACTTTAATAATTCTGCATATAAACCATCTAAATCTATAGCTTTGCCAAATGCTATCTTTCTAATACCCTTTGTGACTTCCTCAAGAATAAATTGAGGACATGCTTGTTGTACAATAGTAGTAGAATTATCATCTTGTCCTATAAATAGCTTATTATCAAAGGAGTAAATATCTTGGAAAAAAAATTAAATGATGAAGAGGCTTGATGATGAAAACATTGTCAAAATTGTCTAGGTTCTTTTTTATTGTTGTAAGCAAGATATTCATGATGTTTCTTGATAATTTCTTTCTCTTTGTTCTAATCAAGCATTTATATGCCTTTTTAATATCTTCTGTTCATTTAGAATAGAGTTATGATGCATGACAAAAACTAAAATAACAATTCTCAACTTTTTCTTACAAAAGATTATTATAAAAAACACAACTTCAAGATTCAAATTATGAAGTATAAATCTAAACATGTTTTATTAAAACATCAATTTCATGCTTGAATTTTTGTGAAAATAAATTTAAAGTACTAGTATACCCAAGGACTTAATAATGTATTTTGCAAACATTACATTTAGCTATTAAAAGTTATATAATGATTTAATGAAGTAAACAACAACTATTAGAGGTAACAAGAAAAGATCATACAACTTTTTGCCACAATATTATGTTTTTTTGTCAAGTGCTTAGTTCAAGGAATTTAAAGAAATACATGATGCTCATTCTCACAATTTCCTTACTTGCATAAACTACATGTGCACTCTTGTCTAGGAAAATGAATCCATCTACCACTTTTTATCCAACTAAAAGATTATAGATTTCTAAGTATAATTGATTACTTCTTATGTATTCTAAATAAAAATTTTCTTTCATTCTATTACATGTGACCATAGCTTTGATGTTAGAACTCTCTCTTAACCAATTTATGAATGTGCTGTAGATTACTTTGCAGCCTTTCTAATGAGATATTGTAAATCTTCAAATATTATGTCTAGTGGAAACACCATCCCAACTCTTTTGTGTCTTTCAGAACTACTCTAAATAATTTAATCCACTCTATTTTTACTAATTTTGGAGTATATGCAATAAATTGACATAGAACTTTTGTTTCTTAAAATAATAGATTACACTTTATATGTAGTTGTATGTAATAAGGTATTTATACCTTCATCTTTAATTCATCAAGTAAAAACATATTTTGCATTCTTTTAATGGTCTCCTAGTTTTTAGCGTTAAGACTTAATTCCTAAACAATGCATTTATATAATATAGTATCATAAATGACTATTTAAAAGATTCATTCTTTTTTTAGGCAAGATAACTTGGGGCTAGTAGCACAATCCCTACCTACATAGCAAGGTAGATGTGATGCACTAACCAAAAGGATCCCATCACAAGGCTACTCCATTTTTACCACACCTGAAAGCAAAGGCAAGAATCAAACCCACAATCTCCTAACCAAGGGATGAGTATATTGACAACTTGTCTCCATCCCTGGGTGTAAGATTTATTCTTTTAATCATTAAAGCTTATACTTTTAGTATCTTATATTTTTTAATTATATAAAAAATCTTTAAATCCACCTATTATTTTATTCTTAATGCATTAAGCCTATCTATAATTAGTTGCATATTAAAGACCCATGTATCTAAAAGAGTCCACTATTTGTACATTCTTGTTATCAAATTTAAAATTATACTTTCTGTTTCTTGTGTCTCATATCATCATTTTATTTTATTTTTACATTAACTTGTAATCTTGAAGAAAGGAAAATGCAATCTAAATTTTATAGCATATTATGCATACTTTTCTTAGATGTAGATATTGATGTGCTCTTTACATGAAGAAGTAAGTTTACTACTCAAAGACCTATCTTCTCAATATATTTATGGTCCTCATTGCACACCTAATTTAACAACTCATCAATAAATAGACCAAAGAGAATTGAAGAAAAAGGGCACTTTTGCTCCACACTAATTTGGCTCCAAAGTTTAAAATTATTCTTTAAATTAGTATCTTTAAGCGTAATGATGACTTTATTGTATAGTTTTTGAGTCATAACTATAAGTTCTACAAGGGATCTATATTAGGTTGCAATAACGATAATATTTTAAGACTCATTGATATTAAAGAGTACAATGATGTCAAGGTAGACCTTGGCTAGTTAGAGCTCTAATTAAAACTTTGAAATTTAATTGAAGACTAGAATATGAATTGACCACTAGTATAAGGCACTTTTCTGGTGTATTTCTATGAAACCACAAGTCATGATGAAGGTTGTGGTACAGACCATGAGTTGTCATTAGGCAATGATGGTCCAAACTAGAAAATATCTTCTTTGATGAAATAACGAGGATATCCATAAGTTGTGGTGAAAACTATGTAAAAGATCTTGAATTGTAGTGAGTTTGTAGTTCATGCATTGAAAGATCGTGGATCATGGTCAAGTTGTTGTTTGTAAAACCATAAGTTAATGATGAGCTTATGGTTGATTTTATAATGCAGAAACAAAATATAAGCAATTTGAATTATAAATTTAAGGAAAATTTTAGCTTCATCCTTCAACATTTTAGATTTTCTAAAGATTAAACACCAAATCCATGCTTGAATTTCATATGTATGATGATTTCATTAATAACTCAATTATATTTCATATGGATCTATGCCCTTTCTTATCATGTAATTGGAAATTTTAAAAAAATCCAAAAAACACCAAATATAGGTTTTGATTGCTAAAACTAGTAAAAACTTCTTAAATCTTAAGAAGATTCAATTAAAATTAGGTCAAATTGTGGGGGATTTAATGAAAATCTTAAAGAAACACTATCCAAATCCTTGAATCAAAGAGAGATGATAAATTAAACTTAATATTAAAATGGTATTTTCTTAGATCATCAAATTATTTATAGATCTAATGAACTAGCTTAGTTATATACCCTTAATTTGGTTGAGAGAATCTTACAAAGAGTAAGTTGAATTTTAGTTTAGCTACTATATTGAACATTATCCAAAGCTACCATTTTATTAGATTCGATTTATTCCATAATAATTATGGTCAAGTCACTATGATTACATGATGAGAAGGATAACTAATTTGAAGTTTGGTAATAAATCTTATGCTACAAAATGTTTTTGAATTCTTATGAATTATTATTTCCCATGCATGTTCTCCTTACTCTTCTGAATTTCATTACTTACGCATTGCAATATGAATACATAAACATAGAAGTTAGTAGCTTAGAGAAAATATGTTGCATTATGGATGGAATATTATTTAGCATTACTTATAGGCTCTCCTTGGAGTATTATAAATAGCATATTATTTAGTGTTCCTCCACATGAGTGTTAAGGATAAAATATTATTTAGTGTTATTGATTTTTAATTGGTAGTTGTCTCTTGGCCAAAATAAATGATTTATCCTTGCTACATTTTGTTGCAAATTGATATAAATTAATAAGAATTTGTATCTCCACTTTAACAAGTTGAGAAATATAACAAGAATAAATTCATGAAAACATGTCAAAAAGCTCATGAACTTAAGAAACTAAAATTTTATAAGAAATTGGGAGAACACTTGTGAGAAATTATGAATAGATACAATATTGATGATTATATCATTGTGAGAACATACTAAAAAATAAAGGAAATTTTCTAGGTAAGAGGACTTAAGCACAACACTTCTTTTATCATTTGAAAAGTTTAAGAATGAGAGAGATTCAAAACATATTCATCTAGAATCTTAAATAAAACATTGAGATCTTTTTTATAGTTGAGGAATAGAGTTTTTGCCATATTTAACATCATTACATCATGAAGACTAAATGATCCTTCTTTCCTTTTTAGAAAAAATTTCCAACTAAAATTGAATTATAGCATGGACTTTTAAATATTCTTCTCAAAGTTCATTGGCTTCAAGTTGGAGACTATATTATGATTAAGTTTGCAGCTGATATAATTAGAGGCTAAAGATTCCACCTCTCTTTATCAAGAAAACTTATATGATATAGTTTTAAAGAATAGTTTTATTTAATAGATTGTTGCAATTTATGTTATGATTTTAATCTTTCTCAATCACTCATTTGAAATCATTTTCAAGAAGGTGGATCTAAAATTATTAGCAAATTAAAAAAATTTTATTTTTCTAGTAGTTTTAATTGGTATTTGCAAGGTACTATTAAAACTTTTTATGATAAAGTTTTATTAGATCATCATCTCATAAAGATTTTTTTATCTTTTGTTAACATAGCTAAACATGTTCATTCAACTCTATGTCACATGAATGCTTTTGCTTTCTCTTCTAATTGAGAACACATGCTTCTTAGATGTTTGTAGAATGATCAACCAAATCCTTGAGGTACAAAAGATTGGATTGACCAAGGATGCACACTACGAGCAAGGTTTGGTAGGGCACCTCTTTCATAATTGGCTTTTATATCCTACTTTTGTTTCACCACAAGATTCTTTTGTAACTAAGTAATTTTGGAAAGCTTGGTGGTGTCACACCTTGAATTTAACCATACATAAATTATAAAAATTGCTTAAGGTACATGATAAATAAATCTTAAACAATTAATAAGGCCTTGAATAACTTAAACTTTTATATAATCATAAAAGCATATAAACATTTAGAAACTTGATAACTTAGCAATCACTTGAAAATCTATAGTAACACATTTATGCCACTTAAGCCTTATGCCAACATGAATTAGAGTTCAACAAAATATTATATTCATGGCCTAAATTACAAATCCATATAATGGCTAACAACATAATAGTAAAAATATAAAGAGATAATCTTTTATCAAGCATTGATCCTTCTTCCAACTCCACCTTAACCACCTTCAAAGCTTTAGCTATATCTACATGGAATATATATAAGAAGGGCTAGAATACATTTACAATAGAAAAACTCCACTTATGAGCTACCTAGAACATGATTGGAGGATAGGGCCCAAGCTACAAAACACATTGTTAGTTCCACTAAAAATTTGTATCCATATAAATGTTAACAAACAGTTAGACATAAAGGGCATAGATTACTCATAGATGTTTGGTTTACTCATAATAGTGGTATTCCCATAAGGTTCTCAACATCAAACATTAGAATAACTACTAGGCTAATACTAACTAAAACTAACCATCATGCAAGATAGGAACAACTATTGGATTATAAACCCTCATGCATATTTAGACCAATTATTGGGTTATGTTATGGTTAGCATCAACCCTATAGCTAGCCTAAGGTCCTACCTCCTAACAACACTCTAAATGTCATTTCCTCAAGCTGACATGGTTAGTTAATATTCCAAAAATTCTTTTCTAATGATAAGAAGTGATAAAGAAGGCATGATACTAACTCAACTTCAATCCCCAAGCCAACATGATCAGTCTACAGCCATGACAATCACTTATCCATTACCAACAAGTCATGTACTAGTGGCTTCTAAAACTCTACAAGTTATGTTTTCTTAAAACTATTCAAGCTTTCTGACATGTTGAACATGCCCATATACATTTGAAATGTCTACTAGTAGATGCCATTTGAACTTGTCACTTTCGCCTAGTGCCAAGATGAATGAAATACTCTAGAAAATATGCCTAAGATTCATTGTGACTTTTATCATGAAACCTAGATCATTCGCGTCTTGGGTTGTGAGATATGGAAATGTCATTATTGCCACTACCATTAGGAGGAGATAACACAATAGAAAGATTAAGTTAAAACATAAAGTGAAAAGTCATAAAAATAAATAATTATAGATTGATCATAAAAAACCAGAGTTAGGTTAATAACACATGCAATATGATTAGGTCATCAATGAAAACCAACACAAAAAAAAATTATGTACAAGGAAGGTAAGCTATTTATCAAAATTTATGAAATCAGGAATATTTCCTTTACCTTAATAGATGAGCCACCAAAGCCTTGTGATGAGTCACGGTTTGGTTGTGTTGATAAGGCCTTATCAACAAGGCACCATCGACACATGCAATGATGCATCGATGACACCCTGTCGATGTAGGATCCACTTATCAACTATAAATATGCACTCACTAGCTACATTTATGGTAATGAGATTCATAGTAGTAGTCAAACTCTTGCCATTTTTACATTTTAAAGTTAGCAGATTTCTCTCGAGTGCTTGTAGTAGGAGTCATTGAGTGCACGAATCTTTATTCGAGCATTGTTGTACCTAAGCACAATAGTGTGTGCATCAATAAAGATGAAATTTTTGATAAACCTTGTAGCATTATGGATAGATTAAATATTTTATTTATGCATTTAATGTTTTTAATCAATTATTCAATATTTTCCAATAATTAATCTAATTAAGATAATTAAGCGAGATAAGTTAGATAGATTAAATACATAAGTACAACCACTTCAAGTGTAACATGTATTCGCTTGGTAATCCATGCAGTAGTAGTGCTTGATATGCCTAGTAGCATAGCACTTGGTAACCTAGTAGTGGATATGTGTGTTTAGGATGTGTACGAAAAGTGGGAATGGATGGTTATGTTAGTTTTAGTTAGAGACCAGTTAGTTAGTTAATTTAGATTAGTCATTAAATCACTATATCTCTCTCTTTTTCTTCAAGCATCCAAGAACATAAAACATAAAATGATAAAAATGATTTGCCTTGATTATTGTTAACCATATGATTATGCTTCACAAATGTAATTGGGAAGACAATGAATGACCTTAGGGTAAGGTTCACTTCCTAGAAGACTAGTGTACCAAAAATTGTAAAGTCCACAGAATTCGATCGAATTGTGCGTGAACACTTTGTCATTTGTATGGTTAGGCATAAGGGTACCTTACCACTCATCATTGGCACTATTGCCAGGGACTTTGTTTGTTGAGCATGTGCTATCTAGGATTAGTGAATATTATTTATATTGTTGAACAAGGTCAAGGTTAACATCACTTTCACATGACATATAACTACTAAGCATACTAATAATTTTATTTGTTTTGAAAATTGTCTTCTTCTTCTCATAGGCGTGAAGATGTCAAAATACCAATCCCACAGGAGTGCAAAGTGGTATATACTCATCCAGATGAGTATGTATCAGACTTCACCTTCATCCTACATCAAGATGAATAGTTGTGATGGTGTGACATGAAGGGCAACATCGTATTGCCCCCTGATTGATCTATGCCAGAGATGCTATTTCAAACCCTTAAAAAGTTGGGTATCTTAGATCTTCACGAGGAATACGTTGTGAATGATCATGACACTTAGGACTATCATCCCATCAAAACACAACACAAGCGAGATCGACACTAGCTGAAGCACCATAAGCTTACAAAGGGAAAATATTTGATTAATCCCTTGTTCCTTCTAAATCAAGATGACAATGAGGATCCTCCCTTTAAAGGTTCTTAACATGAAGATTCTCCATCCATTGTTGTTGGTAATGAGGATGTGATCCTAAAGCTATGATTCACTATTCATAAACTAGATTTAGGAAAAAGTGACAGTCAAGGTAATGGCAAAGGATCTAAGGATGGTGGTTGTAATGAATGAAGAAGTGATGTCAAATACCACTGTGGTGGTGGAGGTCCACCTTCCTTTTCATCCACTTCATCTAATTTCAAACATTCCTCTTCATCTTCTAGTTGTCAGTCGAAAAAATCGTGATGAAGGCGATTAACAAGAAAATAATGACCATCAAGGCCATCAAGAACATCGAGATGATAGAAACCATCATTGACGTCATTGACATGATAATGATGATGAACCTATGTTGGAAACTCAAAGCATGCTCAACATTGCAGAGGTAGTAAAGATCCCAATGAGGCATATGAAATATAGTTAGATCAAGTGCCTAGACATGAATAATATCCCACAATTTACGGGGGGAATACAATTTTGATCTATAGAATCATCTATAAGCTTTCCACAATGCCTATGCCTTATAGAACATTTAAAATGATTGGCAAAAACTCAAGCTTTTTCCTAGGGCACTCATTAAGAAAGTTGAAAGTTGGTACTGGTCCTTAGAATTGGAATCCATTTGCCAATGGAGTACCATGTTAGAGCTGTTCAATGACAAATACCAGAGATACTCTAGAGTGTCTAATATGAGAAGGTAAATCCAAGGCTAGAAATAGGGAATACATGAATCATTGGATGCTGCCATGGGTAGATTATTCACTCTTACATTGATGCCTTGGCCATGGTTATTCTTAGAGGGAACAACTTCACCACATCATAGATGGGCTTAGAGCAGAAACTAGAAAAACTCTTAGGGTGTATGCCCAAATGAGATTGTCTAAACTAAGAGTTCATCAGATCCAAAGGCTGATAGAGCAAGTAGCAAAAGAAGAAGGTGAGTTGCAAAAAAGAGAAAGTACAAAAGAGTATAATAGGGATCCTTCCATCAAAAAATGGGAGGTTTGATTTTGTGACAAGGAGGAGTTACCACTTAATGAAGTGGTGAACAAGAAAACCTTGCCCATCCAAAAATCTATTTTTGATATTTTAGCAAAGGTTGATAAATTATGGAACTCTTTGGATGAAAATTTTCAAACTTCTATGAAGATTTTGAAGAATCCAAAGAGTAAAATAGTGATCATAAGCGCAAGAGGCAAAAAGAAGCTGAATGTGCCTACCAAAGAGGTAAGGGCAAAGCTAATGTTGTAGTGAAAGTTGTAGAAATTAACTTTAATGATGAAACTAATTATGACATATGTTGATATGAACATCTAAAGGGATATTGCCTTGTGGTGTCACACTTACAAGAGTCTAGGATGTATACATTGAATCCACAACTAGCATGTAGGTAAGCACCTAGACAATTATCTTATCCTCAAGGTAATCCAAGGTAGTTCCACTAGCAACAACAAACTTACTATGCAAGTGGAGCTCCATCACAACCATATGAGCAATACCAATAGTGGCATCAACCATAATCATGGAGAATGCCACCACCAAAGTAGTAGTATTTTTATAGGCAACTAGATCCATATGGGTACTACTTTTAACAATCCATTTTTCCAAGAAGTTCTGCAAGTCATGCCTCATTTCAGCATCACTATTACCCTCCAGAGTACCACTGAACACATTCACCATCTACTTGAGGAGAAAACCCATATCCATACCATCCTCCACATCTATCTACACATGCACCTCCACCATCAACCTAATTACCTCATGCTCCATCCATGCAAGGTAAGATTCCTTCATAGCCACGTCAACAAAATGCTACAAGGGTTGTACATTCACAATCGGCCTTCCAACTGAGTGCTTTGGACAATCAATCCAAAAGAAGATCCTTCTTCCAACGAAGCAATCCTCTCCAAACCTCACAACCTAGTACAACTGATTGAGCTACATATTTAGTACCCACATCCTCTGCATCAAATACCTTTGAGTGCCCTTTAAACCAAACACCACCTCAGATCCACATTGTGATGCTAACTCATGCTATTTTTGATTGGGTCAAGGCTGGCAACATTCCTAGAAAAAGATCTAACCCAGGAAATCCACTTATTTACTTGCAAATCACTAGGCATGAGCCATGCAAGGCTCTTTTTAATTCTAGTTCCAATGTTAATCTTATCTCCCATGACATGTACAAGGCCTAGAACCTACCACCTCTCAAAGAGCAACATCCATCTAGAATTGTTAGATCAATCAATCACTATTTCTTTGAGATTAGTGGAGGACATTGTGACCATAGTAAGTGGGTGATCCTATCTTACCGATTTTTTAGTGATCAAGGTTGAAAACTACAAAGTTGACTTCCCCATCATTATGGGAAGGGCTTGGTTAAGTACGATCGATGCACATATGGGCATAATGGACCTCTCCTTGGAAATCTCCAAGGAAAATGAATTTGAAAAGTTATAGAAGAGGTGTATTCCATGCATCGCATACAACAATAATGGGTGAAATTGCATACAAAAGCTTTAGTCCATCAAAAGTACATACATCAAAGCATGCAATCACTGTGTATAAGAAAGAGATATTCAAAGGTGTCTATATGCAGCAACCACAAAACAAGAGGTCACTTAGTGGCTGATACGTGACTTAGATAGCAGCACATTATGCATGGAACCAACTAAGAGCTTAACATGTGCTTATGTTACAAGCATGGATGAACCTGAGGAAGTTCATCACCAACTCTCTGATGATGAAGATGATGATACCTATTGGGGAGAGTTGGAAATCCTTGATAACTTCAAGCAAGAGCCCCTAGAACTAAAAACTCTACTAGCCTAGCCAACATGGAATATGCATTTTTTAAAAATGGTAAATCGATCATAATCAATGCTAGACTTGCTCTTGAATAAAAAGAAAAGCTATTAAAGGTGGTCAACAAATGGCCAACAACCTTTTCTTGTCATATCTCGAGTTGATAGGAATCGATTCAAGGATATGCCAACATTGCATTTACATTGACCTAGCCATGAAGCCAAGAAGGTAGCTGCAAAGGTGACTGAACCCCAAATTGAAGTAGATCATCAAGGAGAAAATAGAGTAACTTCTCAAGGTAGGGTTGATCTAACCCATTGTGGATAGTGAGTGGGTTAGCCCACTCATAATTGTGCCAAAGAAAGGTGGCAAGTGGCAGGTTTGCATCAGCTTTAGGCTATTGAATATGGTAACATTTAAAGATCATTTTCCATTGCCATTTGTGGATCAAGTGTTGGATACCATATCTAGGCATTGTTATTATAGATTCTTGGATGGTTATAACGAAAGCCAAATTTCTCCAGAACATCAGGCCAAGACAACATTCACGAGTCCCTAGGGGACTTTTGCATATTGTAAGATGCCATTTGGTTTGTGTAATGCCCCTACAACATTTCAATGCTTGGCCCTTTCCAAAAATAAATTGGTAGTGGTGTGGAAGTCTTCATGGATGAATTCTTCACCTATGGAGCTACGTTTGAGTAAGCCTTGGACGACCTCGAGAAATTACTAAAAAGATGTGTGAAAAAAAATCTGTGACTTAATTGACAAAAAAGTCATCTTATGGTCCAAGAAGGCATTGTGTTGGGGCATTGAATTTCACAAGAAGGGATTGAGGTAGACCTAAAAAAGATAAGGGTTATCCAAGGAATTACATGTTAACCAAAGATAATCAAAGATATCAAATCATTCCTTGGATATATTGGCTACTACTGATGATTCATAGAGAATTTCACTAAGATAGCAAAGCCGTTGGTCAAGTTGATGAAGAAAGATGATCTATTCATCTAGACTAAGAAATGTGAATATGCATTTCGACAGTTGAAGGAAAAACTCATAGAAACTCCAACAAGTGAAAACTTTCCTAGAACCAAGGCAAGCCAATGTGACTACCACCTTAATGGATGGACAACCGTGTTCAATTTTTCAGATCTTCTCCTTCCAACTTAGTCATGGGGGAGATGGCCATTCGTGTTAACAATCCATATGGCTTCTTAGTTTTTCTACTTTTTCTTTTCCACATTTTTTATTTTACAAGTTATTTATTTTACAAATTTTTGATTTTCAATTTCTTCCATTTTTTGTTTTGCACCAGTGCTAGTATATTTGAACCTTTCTTGATTATTTTACACTTTCTTATATATTTTACCTTGTTTTGTTTTGTTTGAGTATGACGTTTCATCATTTTCACTAATAAAAGTGTTTTATTACCGTACGACACAGTGCCACTACTACTGTTTACTGATGATGGCTTGTGCTTAATGTTGTGATTGTCAATGTTTGGTTTCTATTCTTGAATTCTAGTGTTTCATGACTATGACATGGTTTATTTTTTATGGAATAGGCATTAAGTTCACATCATCTACCCATCCAAAACAACTCTATGGTTTTCCTTGTTCTAGAAATTTGAGGTTCCTTTCATTAAAGAAACTTTTAATTAATTGGTGACCTTCGTAGTTTCGAAATTTGGAAGGATTAAAAGGTTCCCAGAGGGTGTGGCTTTAAGAGGACTCAATATTCTTTGTACTCTTCTACTTACTTGAGTGCCTACGTGTTTTTCATCAACTTCTTACTATTTCAACCACTCTATGAAATCAAATAAAATCTTTGCATGGTATGGTTCCCATCTGATAAGCGGCGAGATACCCCTACGTCCAACCATATGAATCACAAAATGTTCACGCATGATCTAGTTGAATTCTGTGGACTTTATTATTCTTAATGCACTAGTCCTTTAGGAAGTTAATCTAGCCTTAAGGTCAATTATTATCTTCCCAATTACACTTGTGACATTCATTGGTATGGTTAAGTGTAACAGAGGCATCCGATTTTTATGATTTTGTGTTTTATAGTTTGATGCTCAAAATGTAGATAAAAGACATTGGATTAACTAAACTAAATTAGCTAATTAACTAGCATTTAACTAATCCTAACACAAGCATCCAATCCCACTTTTTATACACGTCTTGAACCCACGTATTCGCTGCTAGGTGACCAAGCAGTATGCTACTGGGCATACCAAGAAATAACAATGCTAGGATTACCAAGTGAATACATGTTACACTTGAAGCAGTCGTACTTGTGTGTAATCTATTTGGCTTAAGTGCTTCATTAATGTAATAACTGAAAAATATTTAATAACTAATGGAAAACATTTAATAAATAATTAAGAACATTAAATGCATAAATGAAATAGTTAATCTATCCAAAGTGCTGCAAGGTTTATTAGAAAGCTCATATTTATTACTACACACACTGTCATGCTTAGGTACAAAAAGCTCAAATAAAGATTTGTACACTCAATGACTCTTATTGTGGGCACTTAGGAAAAAATTCTAACTTTCAAATGGAAAAATTGTAAGAGCTTTACTACAACTACAATCTATAATTACCATAAATGTAGTTGCAAGCATGTATTTATAACCAAAAATCAAAAAGAGCAACAATGTGTGAATAGGGCCTCATTGACACATGGTAAGATGCATTAACGGGGCCTCATCGATAAGGCCTAGTTGATGAGGTTGCATCGATGAGGCCTGATCAATGTAGCCAACTAAACACAACGCATCATACCCCCATGACTAAATGAAATCTTGTCCTCGAGTTCTTTTACAAAATTAGGAAGGTATGGGATTATTGACTGACTTTTCTTCAAACAAAAGAAACTGACTCACTTGACAAAAAATGGAGTGCCCGGGTGTACAAATCCACACATTACAAAAAATGGAGGTGTTCAGGACACAAAATTAAACATAATGACTCAACTTTGCAAAACTTGGACAGTGTGTTCCTTGATGATGTGAAGCTTGTCGAAGAAGATTAGATGGTCCTAGGTAGTGGTGGTTCCTGAGGCTCCAAGGTACCTTTACTGGCTTCATGCATAGGCAGCTGAGGTGGCTATAGCTATCCTACTACTATTACAACTTTAGGTGGGAGGTGGAAAGCATCTACTAGTGCTTTAATTTTTTCCTCCTTACTTCGGGAATCATGCATTATCCATGTAGCTTCCCTAATATGGGTCTAAACAGGCACATCCTAAGGACATGAGATTGCTAGAAATAACTCCTTCGTGTTGAGAAACAAGGAAATGAACTATTTACATTTAATGTTGGACACCTTGACTATGTCTTTCAGCTCTTGTTTGTCATTTATCCATTTGGCTAGGTTCTTAATGATTGATCATTGGTCTCTGAATTAGGCTCTGGGACCTTCAAGTTTAGTTTTTGCAATCTCAAGCTTATGCTTGGCATCTTTGTGATGCTTGAACTCTGCCTCATATAACAGATACGAGCTAGTCACTTGTTGTTCTAACTCTAACCATAGCTGCCCAGTAGTTAGCATTACCAAGTTTACATATTGGAGATTGGCCAACTCCATGTACTCTATCATCTTCTTGATTTGCAACTCCTTTAAGTAGATCTCTACTTTATTGTAGGTATGGATACCATCAATGATGGATTGCCACATCTCTCTTCTTTGTTGGAGTTACTGGAGGGCTTCATTTAGTTTCACCTTCACCATCTAGATTTATTTTTCATTTACTTTCTCATGTAGGTCAACTTGGTCCTTGTAGTGATTCTTCTAGGCGATGATTTTGATAGTTGATTTCTAGCATAAGGCATGCACTTTCTTCATTGATAGATTGTGATTTTCCATAGCCAACCTCCTCAGTTTAGTGTTCACCCTAGCAAGCTACTCCTGTTGTTGATGAAGAAATTCCTGCATTTGATCCTTTTAAGCATCAACATTTCGTAGGTGATAATTTTTTGTAGTCAAGGCTTCATTCTTTTGGTGCATTTGTTCTAAGTCCTTATGGATTGAGTGCATTTCTACTTCAGCTATGGATTGGCTAAAGATGGCCATAACAACCTCCTCCTTAACCTTTTGGAAATTTTTTTCAAGCTATTTGAAAGCTTTGTCTCTTGTTCTTGCTATGCTGAGGATTGTAGGATTTGCAAGTTGGGCATGAAGTTTGACAACCTTCGTGGCCAAGATTTGGTTTCTTTCTTAGGCTATTTAGAGTTGCCCCTCTAGGATAATGCATTTTCCCCTTGTTTTAAGTAACTCCAACTGGGTTGCAATGATTTTTTTTCAAAAGATCAAAGATGTTTTGAGTCGGTTGCCCAGTTCCCACTAGTTGTTCTAAAAACTTTTCATGCTAGGATATGTCTAACTTTCCACTGACCATGCTTGTAGATGGCTACACATCTTGAAGCACAAATATGTTTGGTATAGACATTGTGATTGCATTTAATGATTCTATTACATGGTCAGCCACCACTTTAGTTGCTATTTCCTGCCCATGGTGTTACATCACCAAGACAATTACCTCTTTGCCTTCCTCCAACACCACTGAGAAAGTGATGACATTCTCAAAGATGTTTGGAAATAGATGATGTGTTGATAATGATACTATCACCTCTTGAGCATTAGGATCCAACCTTGCAAGTAGCTATGTTTGTTGGGAAAAGAAGATTGGACCAGCCCTCTTCATCTAGCTAAATGTTTAAGCCACCTCATTAAGGTGATTCATTGTTGGCTGATACACAGACGGATCTACCCCACTCATTCATGCTCATTACTCTTGTTCACTTAAGAACTGTTCTTGGATTTTGCATAAGTGTTATGTGATTGTGTGAGCCTCCAGTGTTGTTTCTTGAGTGGGTGGTGGTGGTAGTTGCTCTTTTCTTGGGTTTGAAATGCTACAAAATTTTGGGTCTCAGCATCTCAATTGCAAATTTAGCTAAGTGTCAAAATGGTGGCACTTTGCCCAAATTTTTCTAAGTGTTGACTGTGGTTAGCTCAAACTGCCAAATTTGCAAAATTTTTCTAAGTGTTTGAACAATGACACAAGCTGCAGATTTTTCTAAGTGTTGAGCTTGCACTTGCTAAGCTCACTACACTCGGGAGTGTAGTCAGCCTTCCCTAGAGCATATTCAACACTTAGTGACATTTCGTTCATTACACTTGAGAGCGTAGTTACCTTCCCTTAGAGTGTGCTCAACACTTAGCGACATGTTGCTAGTCTTGCAAGTTTTTAACCAGATTTTACCTAAGTTTGGGACTACGCTCTCACTATGCTCTAGAATGTAGTTAGAGCATAGTTGGTAAGAATTACCTCCAAAGGCATCCACACCATAGCATTGGCATTCACATCAGCTCCAACACTTCTCTACTAGTAGCATTTGTCATTTTTTTCCTCTTCCTTTTTCCAAAAATTGTAACTATGCTCTAGAGCGTAGTCTTCAAAAGTTGCATTTTTTGGACATTGTTTGACATTTTCAATTACATTGTAGTCTTCTTGATGTAGTTGGATAGTGTATTCATAGTCTTGGCTTCATGGACTCTGTCAAAGCAACAACACTGCTTAACACTGCATAGCTTAACATGAAAGTGTAGTTGCAGTGAGTGTAGT
Source organism: Gnetum montanum (assembly GCA_015680685.1). Classification (NCBI taxonomy): domain Eukaryota; kingdom Viridiplantae; phylum Streptophyta; class Gnetopsida; order Gnetales; family Gnetaceae; genus Gnetum; species Gnetum montanum. The sequence goes on from MNCI01007255.1 coordinate 34,112, forward strand.
CCCAACTATTCCAAAGCATAGTCTCACCTACTACTCTACCATGTATCACACAATCTACATTTTGGGCTAACCCAAGTCCTATAAATACCCTTGTGCCCCAACATTTTAGGGGTTGGCATTTTCATTTGGCATCTAGCATTTTGGCATTCAACACTCAGCTTCTTGGGTAAACAAGACCTAGACGCATCGACAAAGAGGTAGAGTTGCACACCATGTGGCACACCATAGCCCTATTGCACCCCTACAGGACATCACATAGCACACTGCAATGGCCAACCTAGTAGGCATAGACACCATGGTGAGCACTAGGCTTGATGGCCTGATAGCATTGAGACTATGACTATGCTCTCCATTATGTCTATTGTTCACTGCGTACCTTCCAAATCCCTTTTAGAGTTAACTATGCTCAACCTCATTTGGGGTGGTGTTCCATTTCTCTCTATTTCATCCTTGCATTTCCTTTGCATTTTGGCCGACAACTATGCTTAGGTGATGGCCCCCATGTGTCGACATGCTCATTTTTTGCTAGAAAAATTGACTACACTTAGCACTATTCACACTATTAACATCAACTATGCTCAACACTGTTCACACAGTTGACACCGCTCAACACTTAACACTGTTTACATTAACACTGTTTGCACTTTGTAAGTTCCTGTTTGATTAACAAGATCATTTAGGGCACCCTGTCTCTACCTTTAGCAAGGCCCTCACATAGACGTAGGGTTAGGCTGTGCACCTATCAACCCCTCGGTGTTCTAGCCATCAACGTTTTCGATCATTATAATTCTTGGTGCTAGAAGGAGGGCCCTTCTGTTTCCTTATTTGCACTTCATTGTGGTTGTCTTTACATGCTCTCTACACATCCATTGGTGTAGATTGGTCCCCATTTTTAGTTTTCCTAAGACCTCATGTAGCAACCCAAATCATGTTGGTCTGCACTTTTTCCTAAGTCTTTGCTCTCTAAGCATAGTAAGTGGAGAGCGTAGTTGGTGTGGAGTGTAGTTTCCATACTTAGCATTTTTTTTGTAGTTTTACACTTAGCCATTTTTTGGGCATTTTCATACTTAGTCATTTTTTCTGCATTTTTATACTTAGCCATTTTTTGCTATCGATAGACTTAACCATTTTTCTACATTTTCATACTTAGCATTTTTTATGCATTTCCATAGTTAGCATTTTTTCTATAGTTTCATACTTAGCCAAATTTTCGTACTTTCATACTTAGCCAGTTTTATGTATTTTTACACTTAATCAATTTTTTTGCAATTTACAGACGTAGCCATTTTCTACTACTAGTAGACTTAGGCATTTTTCTGTTGTGTTTAGAGGTAGTCATTTTTTACAAACAGCAACTCTCACAACCTGATTTGTGAACATGAATTCAAATCAACCTTACATGTTAGTGTCTAATACATTCAATACCATGATCCACCCGAAGTTCACTGTGCTTAGCCATGAATAATATAATTTTGTTTGTGCCAAAATCCAAGAAGGATTACTCATGGATTGCCTTGACCTAAAGGAAAAATAGGACTATGAATGAATCCATCGAAATGGATGAGAATACAACCCTTCCTTGTTCGATATAATTTCACTCATGCTCTCCTATCACTAGTTGTTATCCCAACTCATTTGTGTGAATGAGCATGATGTAGGAATAACCTGCAAAGAAGCCTCACAGAAGAAAGAAGACGAGTTTGAGGCCTATTCCAAATGTGAGAGCCTTGTTTACACCATCTTCCAACAACCACTCCCTAATATGGCTCCTTGGGCCGGTTCACCCTTCCTTTCTAAGATGGTGACCATGCCAATTCAACCTTCCTTGCAAGCAACCGTTGCATTTGCCCAACCCTACATTCACACAGGGGCCACCTCTCAGCCCCAAGCAATTCAAGCATCTTATATCTCACCTGTTTCATCAATGCCCTCGGCATCAATTCAACCCATGCATGTGTGGCCTACCTTGGTCACTACATCCATCATTGACCCAACGCATCAACTACATCCATCCGCTACAATGTTAAACTAGTAACAGTCATTTACTATGACATTAAACTGGCAATAACCATCTACTGCGATGTTAAACTAGCATACTTTGAAATCAACAATTTGGCCCTTCGCCATGCAACCAACATAAGCCTAGCCAATGCAGCTGGGTGGTACACCTCTAAGCTTAGATAAGGCATTTTAGCTAATCCAATGTTTGATGGAGCAGATTAACTGGCTAAAGGCTACCTCCTCTAAAATTTTCAAGGTGGTGGACTTTTCCTAGGAAAATCCCATAAGTCCTATGGTATCATCCCTAGCTCTTCCAACTGGGGTTCCATTACCTCAACTCACCAAGTATAATGGTGAAGGTGATTCCAATGTGTACTTGGTCACATTTAGGTTTAAGTGCCTACTTTTGCAAGCATGGTTGCATGTCATCATGCATGTCTTCCCCATGTCTCTCACTAGCAAGGCCTTAGATTAGCACTGTTCGTTACCCAGAGCCTCAATCTCTTCCCTAGAGGATCTCCTTGGCTAGTTTGTGACATGCTTTAGGTACAATATGAAACTTGAAGCAACTCTTGACCAGCTCATGTAGGTCAAGTAGGGGCCCTTAACGCCCATGGCCAAATTCATCCAAGGATGAAGCACCACCTTGCAAGAAATTTACAAGCCACTAGCAGAGCCTCACTTGTTGGGCATTTTTAAGGGTGTAGTAAATGGCTTCATCAAGTTAAAACTGTACTACTTGGCCTTGAAGTCTCTTTGTCAAGCATTTGCCCAAACGAAGGGCATAGAGGAGGTAATGTAAGCAAGTAATGACCTGGTCTACATGGCCTACAAAAATTAGCACGTGTGTAAGCAAAACACAATAGTGGCAATAGTAGCCACACCTACAAAAGTAACCAACTAGGGCCTGAAGGCTAAATAGCTCAAGGCCTCGACACACAAAGCTGTTAACTCTGGTCTCAACTCACTTGCATCAGAAGGGGCCATAGTGTAAGCGACTATAAGGTCCCACTTTGAGTGTAACGATTTGCTAATGAAACCCTCAAAGTTGCTAGATCAACTCTTGAAATTTGGAAAAATCCAATACAAAAAAGTATTGAAAACTTCCCACCAAAAACATGATAGGTATTGTGAACTACTAAGGAACCCTGCCTTAGTAGTACCAAATGAGCCCCTAGTCCTACAACATTTCCAACTAGACTAATACTATCATTACCATCAAATGTTTGGTCACAGTACTGACAACTATCAGGCTTTGCAGGATGATTTGCAAAGAATGATAGAACGAGGCCAATTGATGCTCGACGCAGTAAGCGAATCTAATGTAGACAATGTCCCCTATGTCATAAACTCCATTAGCATAGAAGGTAAGTCTAAACCTACATAGTAACCTTTTGTGATTCAAGTGCCTCCTAGAAAGGTAAGGATTCCCTTAACCTCCATAAGTAAGAGGCCTTCTTTTGTGATCAAAGTATCACTTCGAGCATCCACAACACCCTTCATGGTCAAGGTCCCACAACCTCCATCCACTAAGATGCTAAGTTGGTATTACACTATACCTACAACTGCTAAATAATCCTTCATCATCAAGGTGCCACAACAAGCTAGCCCTATAGCAACAACTCCCAAACAACCACCATTTTTCATCAAGGTGCCACAAGATAATGACCCCTCACCTATCCAAAGACTCATAGTGGGCAACACATTGGTCTCTTCTTCTTTGAGGGTCATCCCCACTAGCAACCTGGATAGGCCTACCAAATGGCAACATAAGAGGTCGAATGAGTGTCTCATGACCCCCATAGTTGAAGCAAAGTCCATAACTAGTAAGCCACAATTGAACACTGGGGCCCCTACCCCCAACAGGCTAAACAACCCATACCCAAGTCCCCTTCGTGAGAAATTTGTCTCTTGAGCCACATGGAGGAGGTCAAGGCTAGCATAACAACTGATGATAAGGACTTCATAGTGGCACTAGCCTAGGTTAAACAAATGCTCAAGTAGAAGAACACAATGCTGAGCTTGTATGACTTGGTCATGACCTCATCTACTCACAACTAAGTGTTGGGCCAAATGTTGGCCTCCATTCTTGTTATGGAGGACATCCTTGTAGATGAGAATGCTATCTATGCAACAATCTTGCCTCCTATGCCACAAGAATTGAGTTCAACATTCATGTTCTTTCACAACAAATCAATCAAGGTCAACACTGAACAACGGAAGGTCACAACAGCTCTGTTGTTAATTAGCATACACATTGGGTAGTGCACCATCCATAGGGTGCACGTTGATGATAGTGCAACAACAAACATGGTTATGTACTCCATCATTGACAAGCTAGGCTTAATAGACAAGATTAGGCCAACCAAAATTGCATGTCTAAAATCCTTCAACGAATCATGTCCCACTATCAGGGGTACAATCAACATTGCCTTCGTGGCAAAGGAGTAGTTTCAAACCTCTATAAACTTCATAGTCATAAAGGAGATGCTACGCTTCAATCTAATCCTAGGCTAGCCTTGGTTAGCTTAACTACGAGTCATCTCCTCCTTAGTCCATCAAGAAATCTACCTTCCATACAAAGATGGTCAAGTTATCATTCATAGTGACAATGTCTTCCCTCTGGCTACTCACAACATAGACATGAGGCAAGTGTCAAAGGTGGAGTTTCTTGGTGGTACACCTATGGCAAGTAATGCAATGCCTAAGGCTAACACACCTGAATAAGTGGTTGAAGCCAATGGCCTCCTAGAGGATCCTAGGCCTTGCACACCCTCCCAATCCATGCCCAGTTAGGAAGAAACTATGTGACTAAGAATCTTACTTGGCTAGAAATGCACTAGGTGCCTCCCTACCCTTGGCTACCTTATGTCATGCATTTTTGATTTTTTCTTGCATGGCATTTGTTTATATGTTTACATTGATCCTGCTTGCTTAGATTACATATCACTTCACTTTTCTCATGCATTTCTACTTTGTTTACACATCCATCTGCTTAGCTTACCTGTGAAAAACATCAACAACATAAAAATTATAATTATTAACATTACAAAAATAATGCTATGACCCACCATGGCCTTAAACTAGCACCTTCGTCTTGTCGTGGCCCTTAAATTGGCAATCATGGCTTGAAATGGCCCAAACACATGTGGCTCGGAATGGCCTTAAAGTATTACTGCAACCCAGAATGGCCTAAAACTATGACTTTTCACATCACTTAATCTTCAGTTGTGCATATTAACTTTATTACAATAGGTGTTTATTGATGTTATTTTTGTAGTTGATTTTTACAGGATCTTATAAGCACATAGCATGGCTATGCATGAAGCACTATACCTCACCAAAGCAAGGTAAGCACATAGCTCGTCTGCCATGATGCTAAAACTAGCACATTCATCCACCATGACACTAAAACTAGCATAGTTTGTCCTTGGGTCATGATGTTAAATTGACACAATAACTCATCTGCTATGACATTAAACTAGCACCCAACAGTTTGCTAGGACTATAAACTAGCACATCATGATTTTCCAGGACCTTAAACTAGGTCCATGGTCTACCAGAATTTTAAACTAGCATGTTGTTGATCTTTTTGAGCACCTACCATTGGTGAAACCTTTAGCACACTTGTAACATCATTGGACTAGAACTTCCACTAGCTTCCTATGCACTTGTAACTAGTTCAGCTTTTCATGCATTTGTAACATCTTCACATTTGGAATTTCACTTGCATTTTACATTTTTTGATTTTCTTGTCTTCTCAGAGTTGTGTTTGCAGGATGAAGCCCCAAAGGTAGTTGTGCAAACTTGCATCTCATCGTAGCATCAAGTCACCACATTTCTCTGATGTGTATGATTGGGCTAGCTAAGCCTATGCATGTCCTCACATTATAGCCTATGCATGTTCCTTGTATTCCAATACCCTCTTACATTCCCTACATTTCCTTGCATGCAAACACCTTTGATGCATACACACTGTAAACACACATGTCATACTCTCTTCACACCACATTGTCAAACCCATGACAAACATAATGCAACTCATCCCATGGGAAGCGTCTATAGGCTGGTCAAAGCCTAAGCAAATGTAACTTACCAAATATTTGGGAGGAAACACCTATCCTATTGATGCAACAAAGTTACCTAAAACAAATCCCATTAGGTGGCATGTAGCCCACCTAACAAAAAGCATCTCAAAACTAGCATCTTACAATGTGCAGAACCCAAAGCAATTTCACTTCATAGATAAAAAAAAGAATGGGGAAAAGCACATCCCCAAGAAAATTCATGGTGCTACAGTTTTGCAATTGGCCTAGCCTCAAATTGACTTTGACTCTCTCATGAGCACTCCAACGAGAGGTCAACATTTCAAGGGCAAGTCACTTCATGCCATGGTCATTATCAACTGTGCTAACTTCACCTCTTGCATCATGACACACACTTTGCATTTCATCTTCCCGATTTGCATTTCATCTCCCTAGCACATTGCCTACACACTTTGCCCTAGCATACCCTTATCTACAACACTCTTAAACATGGTTGAAAAACACCTAATCTAGTACTAATGAGTGATGTTGATGCCACATTTGCTATGGTGTTTTGTGATTCTGTATCGACATCTCTTGGGCCACTCCTCTAGACATCAACAAAGAGGGGCCAATGAAACACCACAAAACTTTGGGTCTTGGCATCTCAATTGCAAATTTGGCTAAGTTTCCAAATAGTGGCACTTTGTCCAAATTTTTCAAAGTGTTCAGTGTAGTCAAACTACTATATTTGCAAAATTTTTCTCAGTGTTCAAACGATGACATAAGTTGCAGATGTTTCCAAGTGTTGAGCCTACGCTTGCTATGCTTGGAAGCGTAGTCAGCCTCCCCTGGATTGTAGTCAATACTTAGCCATATTTTTCTCACTACGCTTGCTATGCTTGAGAGTGTAGTTAGCTTCCCTTGGAGTGTGGTCAACACTTAGCCACATTTTTCCAGTTTTGCAAGTTTTCAACTAGATTTTGCCTAAGTTTGGGATTATGCTCTCACTACACTCTAGAATGTAGTTAGAGCATAGTTGGTAAGAACTACCTCCAAAGGCCTCCACACCATAGCATTGGCATTCACAGCAACTCTAGCACTTTTCCAGTAGCAACATTTGTCATTTTTTTGCCTCTTCCTTCATCCAAAACATGTAACTACAGTCTAGAGCATAGTCTCCAAAAGTTGCATTTTTTTGGCATTATTTGGCATGTTTAGGTACATTGTGGTCTTCTCCATGTATCTGGGCTAGCATAGTCACAATCTCAACTTCACAGACTCTGTCAAAGTAATGAAACTACTCAACATCGTAGAGCTTAACATTAGAGAATAGTTGGGATGAGCGTAGTTCCACGTATCACTCTACCATGTGTCACACAATTCACATTTTGGGCTAATCCTAGTCCTATAAATATTCCTATGTCCCAATGTTTTAGGGGTTAGCATTTTCATTTGGCATCTAGCATTTTGGCATTTATCACTTAGCTTCTTAGGTGAACAAGACCCAGACGCATCGATAGAGAGGTAGAGTTGCACACCATGTAGTACACTGCAGCCCCGTTGCACCCCTACAGGACACCACACGGTACACTATAATAACCAACCCAGTAGGCACGGACACCATAGTGAGTGCTAGACTTCATGTCCCAATAGCATTAATACTATGACTGTGGTCTCCACTATGCCTATTGTACACTATGTACCTTCTAAACCTCTTTTGAAGCTAACTACGCTCAACCCCATTTAGGACGGTATTTCGTTTCTATCTCTTCCTCCCTTGCATTTCCTTTGCAGTTTTTTACATTTTGGCCCACAACTATGCTTAGGTGGTGATCCCCATATGTCAACATGCTCATTTTTGCTAGAAAACTTAACTATGCTTAGCACTATTCATAGTGTTAACACAAACTACACTCAACATTGTTCACATGATTGACACCACTTGACACTAGGAATCATTTGTATTAACACTATTTGCACTCTGTAAGTCCTTGTTTGATCGATAAGACCATTCAGAGCACCTCATCTCCACCTCTAGTAAGGCCCTCATGTGGACACAGGATTAGGTTGTGTGCTCATTGTACCCTTGGAGTTTCAGCTACTGATGTTTTTAGTCATCATAGGGTTGTTATTGGTGTTTTGTCTTTCATGATTTCTGACCATGAGGCCAAAGGAGCATGCTTGAGGGTATCGTTGGAATAGCAAACAATGTTTGCCCTTTTGCAAAGTTTTTAGATGAGGCACGAAAAGGGTAGGGTCTTCCTTCAACATTCATTTCCTTGAAACATTTCTTGATTTCTAAGTAGATCAGTTGTGGAAGGTTGGTGGGAAATTTTCCACTTAGAGCAGTGCCTACTTGAGCAGAGAAGGTGGTTACCTTACTTGGCCTCACTATTGGATTGAGATGATAGGCCACAATATTGAAGTAAATTCGCTCTACTAGTGTGAGTGCACCATACTCCTTATGGTCAACCTCGTAGCATTGCTAGGTCCACTTCCTCTTGGCCTTTGAATCACCTTTTGTAGATAGTGCTACTAGCTGTGTTCTGGTCTCAAGCAACCCATGTGACTGTGCAATAACTTCTATCAAATAGGACACTTGAATGTCCTTGATTGTTGACAGAAAACCTAGCCTTCAATTACTCCAAAAGAGATATGTCTCTCCCATGTATCATTCCCCACTAGACGTGATGACTGGCCACATAAGAGAAGCTTGCAGTTGTGTCTTAACATCCTTTGGAGCTTTCTCCAAAAATGGCTCGAAGTTGATCTCTTGAAGAACTAATCTTTGGATCTCTTAGGACCTGATGATATCAAGGTAAGCTTGAGTCAAAGTGACCTCAAGCCTTGGCATAAGTCCAAGAACTTCCCCTCTTTGGGATTGTTCTATTCACACTTCTTCTTTTAGAATTTGTTGGAAAGATTCTACTTCAGGCTCCTCACAAAGAGGTCCCATTGCATGGGTTGCTTCTAGTAATTCTTGGCCTTGTTCTTGTTGGCCCCTTTCAACTTTAGGTCATTTCTCCTATGGTTGTGAGGTTTCTCCTTCCTGCAGGCATTTCTATTTTGGTGCCATCTATAATCACAACAAGACCATAGATTAGCGAGCATTGTGTAACCTTAAAATAATTGGGATACCTTATCTCTTAAAGATAGTTACACTTTGGCTAAGTTATGATTATGGTTGATTTAATTAATCTAATTGTCATTTTATTTATGTATTATCATTAATAAACCATCCTGGAGGTTATTAGAAGGGTTAATCTTTGAAAAAATTAATGTTTCTATGTTTTTAAGGTTATTAACCTTGTGGGAACTTAGAAAAATTTTCAAAAAATTTTCATCAGAATCCTTAAGGTTTGTGGCCCCCATGATAAAGTGGTAGGTGCAAGGTCAAAAAATGGAGTGATTTGGATAAATGGTTAGAAAGTTCCAAGCTCTTGAAGGTTTTGGGCTCTAAAAAATTACAAAAACTCCCCATGTGCTATGAGAAATTTGCAAAAAATTCCTAAGTGATAGGTGATATATATAGCATGTATGCACTACATCGATGAGGCTCTGTCAATGAGGCTCGTCGATGCGGTTAGTGGCATCAATGGAGCCTCATTGATGTAGCCATTGACCATCGTTGAATTCCATTGGCTTTGGTCAAACTTTCAAAATACAAAGAATATTTGGATGAAACTGGGATCAAATGAAAGATTAAAAGAGAAAGAACAATATGAAAACATGAGAAGAGGATCTTGAAGGTCATAAATTTGGGGAAATAGAGAAAAATTAATTTTTAGTGGATGAATGAAATGAGAGATTATGAAGCACTGAGAAATATACTCAATGGAATATGTGAAATATAGGATTCTAGTGATGTCAAAGGTAAGGAACCTTAACTAACCAAGCCTAGATCTATGCAAGTGGGCCCTCCCCATAGTAGGCTCATGCCCTTTTTGCCCTTGCATAACCTAAACTGAAGAGTCTGTGGGCCGCACAATCAATTAATGGTCATGAAAAGTTAAGGACCAATGCAAACGAATCTAGTTAAGAATCCCAACACATCAGACCAAGACATAGAGCATAACATAGAATTTGATAGTAAGGTGAGTTATGGTAGCATGGATGGATGATAGAGAAGGTGTAATGGAGTGTTGAATTGAGGTCATAAGAAGTCCCTTGTGGAATTTGTGTTTAAAATGACCTGAGAAGTTCCATCCTTAGTCTATACCAGAACCTTTCACTTTCAATGACTTTGCATCACCACTCCAAGACCAATCCACCCACTTGAGATATAAGAATGCTTCCACAAAACAACTACCATTCCACAAAGAGAAAGAAAGAGAAGTAGGAAGTGAGAGAGAGGGCCTTAGTTAGAGGGGACCTTTAAGCATAGGTGCATGATGTTCAAGTCCCATAAGCAATGCTTGTATCCCATTTATTTCTCTAAGGGATGTGCTTTGAATTTCCATTATTTTTTTTAGTTTTTTTACTTTTTTATTTATGGAATGGGAACAACACCATGCAAAGACTTATTCATGTTGAAGGGATGTGCTTTGAATTCCCATTGTTTGTTTGTTTGTTTTTTTGAATAGGAACCACACCATGCAACACCATTATTTGACTTCCTATTAGTGGGTGGTATGGAATGGTAAGAAGTTCATGAAATACACTCAAGAACTTAAGCAAGTAGAAGAGTACAAAGAGTATTGACCTCCCTTGAAGTCACACCCTTTTCAAATCTTTGAATCCTTTTTAATTCTAGAACTACCAAGGTCACTGATTAATTAAAAGTTTCTTTAATAGAAAGGGATCTCAAATTCCTAGAACAAGGAAAACCATAGATTTTATTGGATGGGTAGATTTTGTGGACTCACTGCCTATTCCATAAAAAAATAAACCATGTCAAAGTCATCAAGCATCAAAATTCAAAAATAGAAACTAGACATCGATAATCACAACATTAAGCACAAACTATCATTAGTAAACATCAATAGTGGCATTGTGTCTTGTGACAATAAAACATTCTTTATTAGCAAAAATGAGAAAATATCACTTGAATAAAAAAACAAAGTAGAATATATAAGAAATTGTAAAATAGTTAAGAAGGTTCAAAGGTACTAAAGATGGTATGAAATTAGAAAACTTTAAAAAATCTAAAAACATGAAAAACAAAAAGGTAGAAAAACTGAGGAGCCAATTTGATGGTTAGCATGGATGGCCATCTCCCCCATGACTGAGTTAGAAGGAGGAGATTCAAAAAATAGAACATGGTTGTCCATCCATTGAGGCGATAGTTACATTGGCCTATCTTGGTTCTATGAAAGGCTTTACTTGTTGAATGCTGACTAACTACTTTTTACTCAGGCATTCAAGCTTATAGATCAACATGGCCTCAAAGGGAAAGGTTTGATCAATTATATAAGTTTCCTTCCACAATGTTTGGACTTTTGTCTTTTAGGGTACATGTGTGGGGTTCCAGTAGAGAACCTTATCTCCTAGTTGAAGTTTTACTTTCCTGATTCTTAGGTCATGACATTGCTTACTAAATGTCTTGTTCACCTCATTTAAGGAAAGGGCCACTAATCAATTTTCGTCTAACACATTTAGGTTGATTAATCTTTCTTTCTATATTAAAATTAGGTCAAGATTTAGTTCACAAGTTGTTGAGAGTGTACAGAGCTCAAAATGAGTTAGGAGCATTAGAAGTTTTCCATACACTAACCTGTAGGGAGAATAGCCAATAGGAAGTTTCCAAGTTGAATAATAAGCCTAGACACTATAGCAAGGTACCCCTACACTCAACCATACGAATACAAGTGTTCACACATGATTTGGTTGAACTCTGCAGATGGACTAGTTGTGGTATCTAGATAGTTACATGTTGATCACAATTCGTTGTCTTCCCACCTGGACTAGTATTTGCTTTATCACGTATGGTTTAGTCCAGAGTGAGGTGTATGATGTGGGCCTAAACTAGTGCTAATTGTAGAGGCAATGGGAAATAACTTTGTTTTAAGTTAAGAGGGAGTGGAAGAAGAGAATCTAAGTTAGCCTAAGTGTGATGAGCATCCGTCCTTAATCATCCGTACACATCTTGGACCTCGTGTACTACTTCTAAGATTACCAAGAATATATTACTTGAGCTCTCCTAGATATGCTACTAGGTTACCAAGTAGTCATACTTAAATACTCATGATTAAGTCGTACTCATTCCGGATTTAATAACAGGGATAGTAAAGGAAGGTAAAGAAACATTAATTAAGAAAGTAATAAAGGCTGAAGCCTACTTTGAGGAGGACCCACTTGTATAACTCTTATACCTTATAATTGATTACTAATTGCACATCCTTATGTCTATAGAACATTTTATCACTTAAAAAATTCACTTCTCACAAGTTTTATAATTTGTTCATATGTTAATAATCTTCAATCCATCTCATATATACCAAATAAAATTTCATTGCCTAAGATTCCTTGTGAATTTTAAACATAAAATGTTTGAAATCCAAGCATCATCTATGATTTAAGACCATTTAGATAGCTTCTATGTCTTCAGAATCATCCAATTGACTTAGTTTTTCATGAAAATTCATCAAAAATTCAAAATTTTTCAATGGTGACATCATAACTACTATGCCATATGATCCATGATGTCAAAGATAGAATGTCATATCAATGATGTCCTACATATAAAAATAGTATACATATGTGCAGAAGTTGGAAAAATTTTTCATTCTGCTTTTTCATAGCAAGAAGAGTTTTTTGTAGTTTTTCTAAGCTCTAGCAACCAAACTTCCTGATGCCATAAATTTCTCACTACAACTTTGATTTGAGAAATTCTTGAACCATGTTGATCTTGGAGCGCTTAACTTAGTTATGGGGGTTTATTACATGTAGCTAAAAAAAATTGAGCCAAAATTTCCTAACATCCAGAAGGTAATATAAAAGGTAAGTATAATGATATAATAAGAATATTACAATTAACCAATCAAATTGAAGCCAAAGGACTTAACCAATTTTCTCAACTAACGATATCAACCATTTAAGGGTACAAGAAAATAGGAAATGATAAATGTAAAAAGGTCATAATAATCAAAAATATAATAATCAAGGGCTTCTTTTTGAAATCTCTCTAACTTTGTAATAGTAATAAGACCATAACTGATAAAAAGGATAAGAACTTGATGAAACCAAGAATACGAGAAAGGATTATGAACCATTAAGAACTGATTTGAATATCTTGGTAACCTTAAATTCTAATGATTGCAGATGGCCCCAATGAGACCTATAGCAAAGGTAATCACTAACCATATCAAAGAGTCATTCAATATTTTCATTGTACCATTGGTCGATATTTCTAGAGCTAGAGATGCTTAAATGCTAGTTGATACCTCTATGACACCTAAAAACATGAGCATGTACTTGATAGACTACTACAAATGGGCCAAGTCATGGAAAATCTCTTTGATATCCCTAATGATATCACTATAGCGAAGTTTGATCTAACAGCCATCAAAGGAAAGCTAGTAATGATAGAAGCAAGGATATAACATGTTGAACATAAAGTGCATAGGCTACAGAAATAATTGGTAGCTCTAAGAGTAGAACTAAGGGACCCTACATGATTTGTTACCCTAGACTAGCTTGAGCAATACAAGACTAATCAGGTAAGGTAGCTAATTTCTAAATATATACAAGTGGAGATGGAAAGAGTGAAGGTTATGTGGAATGCCTCAATAGTAGAAGCCAAAACCTATGCACATGCCAAAGCTCTTACCATCCTCGAGGAGAAAATAAAAAACTTACTATCGATAATACTAGGTTCATTAATATTAAGAAGCAAAAGAATTTTCTCAAGGAAAGCATCCATCAAATAAGAAGCCAAAACCTATGCACATGCCAAAGCTTTCACCATCCTAGAGGAGAAAATAAAAAACTTACTGTTGATAATACTAGGTTGATATATATTAAGAAGCAAAAGAATGTTCTCAAGGAAAGAATCCATCAAATGAGAGAATAATTCATTTGAGTCAACCAAGACATGAGTAGATTAGCTCATGAAAATATAATCCTATCAATGGAAGAAGTACATGTCATCTAGCAAAAGTTAGCTATTGAAATAAGTGCATTGTAGAACAAGGCCAAGAAACATGAAAATCTCAAGGAGAATTTCAAGGACCAAGTGGAAATATATAAATAGATGAATGAAAAGGAAATCTAGATGGCAAAGGTCAAAATTAATTCCATCACTACCCAAATACCATACTAGTAGCCCATCCTAGAAAGCCTAGCCCATGTCCACCAAGTGAGATAAAGAATGAAAAACTACAAATTGAAGTATTAATAGAATACATGGGGTTAGCTAACCTTCAGTATGCTAACTCAACCATGTCGATAGCAAGATGGCCTCAGGATGAGCTTGAGCAACAAGCAATAGTTGTGTATGTCATGTATGAGAAGGAGTTTATTTATCAAAAGGATGCCTTGTGGAAGTTACATGTGGAAAACTCGTAGCTTAAAATTGTTAAGGCTAGCTACCAATGAAAAAAGGATGTTGTAGTGAACCTAGCATGCCAAATGATAGATTACCAAGAATTAATAAAGGTGGCCAACGCATTTGAAGAAGAACAATGACAATTTGTAGCATGGTACATCAAAGCCAACAAAATGTTTCTACAACTATCATGTCTATGGGATGTACTGACTCCATCCAACATTTTACAATCCACATAGATAGTACATGATCCTAGGATGTAGTAAGAAAAGCTTCAATCACTCCTAAATAGATATCAATTTTAGAAGCCTGATGACAAGGGGAAGAACCCAAAGAAGGAACCCCCATCACCTAGAACTTAAGACCTACATCAAGGTACTTTAGTTTTTATTTTTTGTATTATTTGTAAATGTCAATTGTGTTCAATTTTTATAAAAACACCAATATGGCATTTAGAGTTATGTAAATAGTTAAGTAATATCAAGTCAAATGTACCTCCCAATTTTGTAAGGGACTCTATCCTCATTTTGTTTTCACTCGTGGTTGAGTTTCTAGTCAATCATGGGGTTATGATAAAATCATTTTTTCACCAAGTGCAATATTGTAACTATGATAGCATATCAATGATATCATAGCTTAAGCTACATCATCATTAATATGATGTCTTAGAAGCTGTGCTGCCCTATAAATACTAACACTTGGCTGCACATGTAGCAATAATTTTCTCTAATCCTTACCCAAACTCTTGTAGTTTCATTTCATAGTTTTAGTGATAGTGTGAATTCCCATAGTGTGGTGTTAAGTAGTTGAACAAAGTATTTATTTGAGTAAATTATACTTGGACATAATTTATGATCAATAATAAAGATCAAGACTATTTCACATCATTGCAACATTCCTTAGTTTTTTTGTTCTATTGTTTACTTAGCATAATTTTTCTATTTTCTTAATTTAATCATTTACATTCCAAAGTATTTTAAGTTTTATGCTCATCAGTTAAAAGAAATTGGTACACCTGGTTTCGAACATTCAAGTGTAATTGTTTGATAACCTAGTACTAATCTCACTTGATTCATTCAGTAGTGATTCCACTTGGTAATTCCAGTGATAATTACATAAGCCCAAGACATGACTAGTAAACCAAGACTAAATACTCATCGCTACTAGGATAGAATATATTTACATTTCTATGTTACTTAGACTTGGACTTTAATTCCATTTTCAATAATATTCATCACTAGGAGTAATTAGAGACTTACAACATCATCTATCATATTTCTCATTGTGAGTTAAATGATATAGCCAAATTTCACTAACTCAAAGTGAGAAGATAATGATTGTGAACTTAACATAAACTCCTAGCATAATTACATTATCCATCCATGAATTATAATCTGGTTGCATGTGAATGCTTGTGACTTATATGGTAGACTATTAGGATATGCCACCATTCATTAGATTACCTTATGAAGCCATTTTCAAGTAATCCCTCTACTTGCCTTTGCAATTCAACTCTCTAATTTGGTTCCATCTAGTAATATCTCTCATTTGGAATGTTAGCACTAGGAATGAAGCTAATTTGATGCTATACATTCCTCATCAATGATAGTCCATCCAATTCCCTTTTAAACACCTTGGGAAACTTCTGCTTCAAGCCTAGCACACATGTAGGAAGTTCAACCTACACATCATCATGGTTAGTAGCAACTATTGTTATAACAATAAAACCAAAACAAGTTTCATCATGTTCCTTAATATATTTCCTTTATCTTAGAAGGATTAAGGAAGCATTAAGTGAGCTTTACTACCTCACTTGTTTAGTTGTCATAGGAACCAAATCATGGATTCCATTAGGTCTAGCTACACTTCACAAATTCCAAGGTTTATCACGAATTACATTAGTAAAATCTATTAGAAGTACATCACACTTCACAACATCATGAAAACTTATAATTTTAAGTTTTAAAGTGCATTGTCCCCTTACCTCTTGGAAAAAATATTTATACAACTAATGCATCTTATAGGGTCTTGAATAAGGATTAGTTACCAAACCTAATCTAGCAATTTCCCTAGAAGAAATAACATTTTCTTGGCCTTTCCCATTAATTAAAACATGAATCTATTCCACAGTAAGAAAATAACTAACCCTAATTTAAAACAACAATTTCCTATCAAGATGATCTCTTCTATTAACATTCCCCATGAATGCACAAGAATTTAATTTAGAAACATCCTTTATTTACACATCTCCATCTCCATGGTTTGCACATCTTTATTCTTGCCTGCCATATGAAGTGAACATTCCCATTTCTTATATCCCTATTCTCCACATTTAAAGCACTGTAGTTTTGATGTGCTACTACTTTGGTTTAGGAACACCTCTTCTGATTTCCTTGTGCTTTTTCTGATAAGTTTTTTTTCTGCAAGTTTTGCACTTGAAGAAGACTTGGATGAGTGTGCCCTATTTTTGTATGTCTTCTTGTATTAATTATTTTGATGATGATTCTTGGATTTTTTGGCATGTTTCAAGGTGTTTTGAAATCATTTTGATAAGTCTAGGGGGTCCTAGGATCTATAGGGACTTGTTTGAAGACAACTAGAGGTTCTGGGCATCAAAATGAGCATTTTTGTATTTGACACTTGTAGGTGAGATGTCTCACTAGAACTTGAGATGTCTCATATTAGACATCTCCATTGTGCATGAAATGTCTTGGACCCAGATGAGACATCCTAGAAAAATAGTAGAAATCTCACCTAAGAGCTAGGGTTTTATAGTAGATGTCCCAACAAATCTAAAGATGTCCTAGACAGTGAGAAAAAAGCTCCAACATGGCGATTTTGATAGGGAAACATTCAAAAGACTCCAATTCCTTGTGGAAAACATCTAGGAGGAAAAATAGAAGGATTCCTAGGGTTTTGGATCTCTATAATATGTATGTATCCATCCATGAAGAAGGAGGAGAGTGCATCTATGCATGAAGGTGAGAGAAAAATCTTGCAAGAGTGGATAGTTAAGTAATAAAGATTAGGTGAGCACATTAGATGAGTATAATTGGTGATTACAACTCCAAGATTAGCTTGTGGTATGTTTGTCTATTTATTCTATCCTCTTGTATCTCACTTGTGAGTTGAAATCTTAGTTCTAGGTTGGAAGGATTTCTATTGTTTATGTCTTGCATTGAGAACAACCATTGTGTGGTTGTAGAGCCTCATTCTTTGCAATATCAGTTAAGTGTGATAGGCTTTGAAAGCTTGTGGGTTTTGTGAATCCTGTTGTGAACTTCTAATAATTTAATTTAAGATATCTAGTTTTCTTGTTTTCTAGAAATTTTTTTCCCTTGCATAATATTTGAATTTAGTGTGTTGAAGATGATTTAATTATTGGAGTGAACCTGCTCCAACATTATTGGTATCAAAGCTTAGTTTTATTGTTGCTTAGATTTTGGTTGAGAATTTTGTCAATTTCATATGGAACCTAATAAGAAATAGGACAGGTAGAACATGAAGTCTACCTTCCAGATGATGGTTTCTCAATTAGATGAAATCAATGTGAAGGTAGATAGCCATGCTAGTCCTAGCCATATCTAGAACCAAGGAGATGAAAAGCATGTATGTTCAAATGAAGAAGTTTCACAACCAAGTGGAGATGCAAGGGATGAAGAGGAAGGTCAATCCAACTATGGGAGTTTAGAAAATCATGAACCAAGGATTCGAATGGAAGAAAATCTTATTCCTCAAAAGATAACTCTAAGGGCTTCAATAGTGTTCAATAATTCTTTAAGCAAGCTTGATGACAAAGATAAGGCAAGGCTTGCTAGAGTGTTCAAAAATGCTTCAAGATTTCTATACATAGAGTTGAAGACTTTTAATGGTGTAGATGGTACCAATGCTTTTGCAAGTTGGCTAAAGGTACTTGAGAGGCATTTTCAATTAGAAGAGGTAGTAAACAACTTAAGGATAACTATTATTAAATCTAGATTAGAAGGTATGGCTTTTTCTTAGTGGAAAAAGGAGTCCCAAGGTTAATGAAAGATAAAATGGTCAACCTATTGGATATTAGGATCTGATGAAATATAGGTTCAAGAGAAAATTTGAATAGTCTCATTAGAGATAAGAAACCATTATGAAGTTGTAATTCCTAAGGTAATGTGACAAGGATGTCAAAGAATATTTCTTTGAATTTTGTAATTTATTCCATTAATCTAAGGTAAATTGGAAGGAGTATGAACGAGCTTCAATATTTTTAGGAGGTCTTAAAATGACATATTAGCAGGAGTTGTCCCTTTATGAGCCACAAACTTTTGATGAGGCTCATTATTTGACACTTAAGAATGACAAGAAATTAGGTGAATTTAGAAATAGGAGCAAACATTCTAAGGGGAAGGAGAAGGGATCTAAATCTGATAAGAGATTCAAATCTAAATATGAAGAAAAGAAGGATAGCAAAGATAAGAAGACTAAAAGAGTTGATGAGAAGGGCAAAGAAAAGAAGGACCAAGGCAAGGGAGGCAAGGGTCAACGTAGCATCTTATCAAAACTACAGTGCTTCAAATGTGGCGAATGGGAACATAAGCAATGGAAATGTCCCACTTCACAAGGTAGCCTAGGGCAAATATGTGCAAATCATGGAGGTGATGGAGACATCAAACTAAGCTCTTAAAAGAGGCATTCCTAATGTGCCAAAAATAGAGGCTGTTTTTGAATTAAATTCTTGTGCATTTATGGGAAATGTCAATAGAGGAGATCATCCTAATAGGAAATTTTTGTTCCATATTGGGGCTAGTTGTTTACTTATTGGAGAATTGATTCATGTTTTGATTGATGGAAAAGCCCAAGAAAATGTTATTTATTTTAGTGTAGTTTCTAGACTAGGTTTAGTGACTACTCCTCATCCTAAACCCTATAAGATACATTTGTGTTCCACAAATCCTTCCCAATATGTGAGGGAATAATGTATCTTGAAATTTAAAACTGGAAGTTTTCATGATGTGGTGAACTATGATATGCATCCAATAGATTATATGTTGATGTAATTCTTGGTAGACCTTGGAATTTTGACAATGGTGCTCAATTTGATGAAGCAAGAAATTTGTGGAGTGTTACTAGACCTAACCCATGATTTGATTCCTATCATAGCTAAACAAGTGAGGTAGAAAAACTCACTTAATACTTCTTAATCCTTCTAGGAGAGAGGAAATATATTAAGGAACATGATGAAACAAGTTTTGGTTTTGTTGTTATGACAAAAGTTGCTACTAACCATGATGATGTGTAGGTTAAACTTCCTATAGGTGTGCTAGGGTTTAAGGAGAAATTTTCCAAGGTGTTTAAGAAAAAATTGGATGGACTACCATTAATGAGGAATGTACAACATCAAATTGACTTCATTTCTGGTGTTATCATTCCAACCAAAAGGGCTTACCAAATGGCACCAAATCAAAGGGCTAAATTGCAAATGCAAGTAGAGGCATTACTTACAAATGGCTTCATGAGGAAATCCATTTCACCTTGTATAGTTCCAGTAGTGCTAGTGCCAAAGAAGGACAATAATGAATGGAGCATGTGCATTGATCCTAGGACACTGAACAGGATAATTGTGAGATACAGGTTTCCTATTCCAAGGATGGATGATATCCTTGATGTTCTTACCAATGCTAAAATTTTTAGTAGAATTGATTTAAAGAGTAAGTATCACCAAATTAGAATCAGGCCTAGTGATGGGTGGAAGATAGCTTTCAAAACACTAGTTGGATTGTTTGAGTGATTAGTGATGCCATTTGGGCTCACAAATATACCTATACATTCATGAGGTTGATGCATGATGTATTGAAGGACTTGCTTGGTAAGCGTTATATTGTCTTTTTTAACAATATTTTGGTGTATAGCTCTAATAAAGAAGAGTACTTGAATCACTTGAGGATGGTTTGCCTTAAATTGGAGGAGGTATAGTTGGTGATCAATGTGAAGAAAAGTTATTTCTTCAAGAGGCAAATCACATATTTCATACATGTCATTTCTAAAAATTAGATTTAGATGAGAACTACCAAGGTGAAGGCTATAACAGATTAGCCAACTCCTAAGAATGTTGGGGAGGTAAGATCATTCCTTGGTTTAGTAGGATCTTATAGTTAGTTCATCAAAAATTTTAGTGGTATTTTGTGGCCTATGTTCATCAAAAATTAAGGAATTTAGGTGGGATAATGAAACCCAAGAGAGATTTGACTTATTGAAAGCAAATATTACTAGTGATGTGGTGCTTGCAATTCCAAATTTTTAGAAGCTTTTTTAGGTGGAGGTAGATGCAAGTGGACTTGCCATTGTTAGGATACTTTCAAAAGAAGGTAAGCCTATTACTTTCTTTTTTGAAAAGTTAAATGAGTCAAGGAAAAAATATAGCATATATGAGAAGGATTTGTATGCTGCAAGCAATCAAACATTAGAGGCATTATTTTTTGTTCAAGGAGTTCACCTTTATTGCAGACCATAAGACACTTTAATTTCCACATTCAAAAATGACGTTAAGTGCAAAGCGCATGAAGTGGGTTGCATAGTTACGAGAGTTTAATTTTGTGTTGAAGCACAAAAGTGGGAAAGCTAATGTGGTGGCTGATGCATTATCTAGGGTGCATGTGGTGAATTTTCGCATACCTCATGTGGATGGTATGGGTGATTTTGCTTCCTTGTATAAGCATGATGTTGATTTTCGGTAGGTTTGAAGGAGCCTCAAATAGCCATTGATGAATAGGATAGACCAATGGAGGGACTATCATATTCAAGATAAACTATTATTTAAGAATGGAAAGGTATGTGCTCCTAATCAGGAATTTAGGAAAAAGATTTTATGAAAAGCATTATAGTAGCATGGCAAGTCACATGGGTCAGGATAAAACATTGGAAGTTATGGGTAGGTACTATTTTTGACTTGGTATGGCAACATAAGTTTCAAAATTTGTGTAGGACTGCTTAACATGTCAAAGGAGGTAAAAATCTGGATGGATACTATATGCCTTTTGCCAATTCCCAAAGGTCCATGGAAAAGTGCTTCAATGGACTTTGTGAGAGGTATTCCAAAGATCAAAAGTGGAAAAAATGTAATTTTTATTATTGTGGACAAGTTCTCCAATATGGAACATTTTATTCCATGCAAGAAGGTGAGTGATGCTTCTCATGTTGCAAATTTATTTTTCTAGCATGTTGTGAAGTTGCATGATATTCCTTTGAATATTGTTAGTGATAGAGACTTCACATTCATAAGCTATTTTTGGAATATTTTAAGGACAAAATTGAATTTTTCTAGTGCATATCATCCACAATATGATGGATAAATGGATGTGGTAAATAAATCCTTGTTGAACATATTGAGATGTTTATGTGATGGATAGTCAAATAGGTGAGAAAACGTATTGTGTCATGTTGAATTTTCATACAATAATGCTTTTCATGTTTCTATTGGAAAAAACCCATTTAAGGTAAATTATGGATTTTGTCCAAATATGGTGGACACTTTGAAGAGATTTAATGGTGAAGCTCAACTTAGTGCTAATTTTGTGCAAGAGATGATGGATCTCCATGCATAACTAAAATCAAATCTTGAGAAGAAGACAGAAGAGAGAGCCCTCAAGAGGAATGAGGGAAAGCAAAAGCCTAATTCTATTATTGGTAACCTGATTTGGATTCACTTAAAGAAGAAGCAATTGAAAGGTATTAACTTTTGCAAATTGAAAGCTAAGGCCTTTCAAAATCAAGGCTAAAATTAATGATAATGCTTTTGAGATTGATTTACTAAACAATGTTGGTATGTATTTTGTGTTTAATGTTTCAGATCTTGTGTACTATCATGGACCAATTGATGAGGAGACCATATAGGGTAGCATCAATGAGTTGAAGGGGGCTATTGATTAATCCAAGTCTTTAATGGAGAGAAAGGTAGTTGTACTCAAGTGAAGGGAAGCTTCTAATACTTCGAGATTCAAGAGGCATGAATACTTAATCCATTGGGAGGATCAATATACTAATGATGTTGTATGAGTCCATGAGACCAATCTTGTTGAGTGGGAGATCATTTCAACCCCTACTCCCTTGTTCAAATGAATTCACTTTTTGAAGGATGGTAGAGCTAGTATAGGAACATCCCTTTCTATTCCCTTATTCTTTGTCCTACAAGTTGTTTTTGCAAGTTCCATGCTTGAAGAAGACCTAGACAAGTGTGTCTTGTTTTTGTATGTCTTCTTATGTTGATTTTATTAATAATGATTCTTGGATTTTTCTGGCATGTTTCAAAATGTTTTGGATTCATTTTAATGAGTCTAGGGGATTCAGGATCTATAGGAACTTGTTTTGAGGCATCCAAAGGTTCCAAACATCCAAATGGACATTTTTGTATTTGGCTCCTATATGTGAGCTATCTTACCAGAATTTGAGATGTCTTAGATAGACATCTTTGTTATGCACAAGACATCCTAGGCCCAAATGATACATCAAAAACATAGTAGACATCTCACCCCAAGACTTGGGTTTTTATAGTAGACATTCTAGCAAAGCTAGAGATATCCCATATGAGGAGGAAAAAGCTCTAATGTGACAGTTTCAATAAGGAAACATCTGAAAGACTTCAAATCCTTNATAGTTTCAATAAGGAAACATCTGAAAGACTTCAAATCCTTATAGAAAACATCTAGGAAGTCGAATAGAAGGATTTCTAGGGTTTTGGATCTCTATAATATGTATATATCCATCCATGAAGAAGAAGGAGAATGCATCTATGCATGAAGGTGAGAGAAAAATCTTTCAACAGTGGATAATTGAGCAATAGAGATTGGATGAGTACATTGGGTGAATGAAATTGGTAATTACAACTCCAAAGCTTATGGTGTGTTTGTCTATGTGTTCTATTATCTTCAATCTCACTTGTGAGTTAAAATTTCAATCCCAAGTAGTGGAAGGAATTTATATTGGTTGTGTCTTTCATTAAGAATAGCCATTGTGTGGTTGTAGAGCCTCATGCTTTGCAATATTGATTAAGCATGATAAGTTTTTTATGCTTGTGGGTTTTGTGAATCCTATTGAAATATTCTAATAATTTAATTGAAGATAGATAGTTTTCTTTATTTTCTAGAAAAAAGTTATGTCTTTGCATAATATCTAGATTTAGTGCATTGAAGGTGATTTAATTATTGGAGTGAACCTACTCCATGCCTTGACCCTTGCCTCCCTTGCCTTGGTCCTTCTTGGCTTGCCCTTCTCATAACCTAATTCAATCTTCCTATCTTAGCTATCCTTCTTTTCTTCAAATTTAGACTTGAATCCTTTATTAGATCCAGATCCCTTATCCTTCCCCTTGGAAGTGTTCTTGCTTCTATTTTTAAATCCTTCTAATTTCCTCTCAACCTTGAGTGTCAAATCATAAGCCTCATCAAGAGTTTGTGGCTCATAAAAGGACAACTCTTACTAGTACCATTTTAAGACATTCTAAAAAGTTTAAAGCTTGTTCATACTCCTCCTAGTTTATCTTAGCCTGATGAAATAGATTACAGAATTTAATGTAGAATTATTTGACATATTTGTTACCTTTTCCATAGGAATTTTAACTTCATAATGGTTTCTTGTCTTGTTTTTAGACTGTTCAAATTTTTGTTTTCAGCCTGTATTTCATTAGATCCCAATCTCTAATAAGTTTGACCATTTTGTCTTTCAAAATCTTGGGACCTCTTTTCCCACAAAGTAGAAGTCCTACCTTCTAATCTAGATTAAGTAATAGGTACCCTTACATCTTCCAATGGAAAATGCTTCTCAAGTGCCTTCATCCAACTTGCAAAACCATTGGTGTCATCTATATCATTGAAAGTCTTCAACTCTACATATGGAAGTCTTAAAGAATTTTTGAATGCTCTCGCAAGTCTTGCCTCATCTTCCTCTTCAACCTCGCTTGAAGAATTATTGAACACCATTAGAGCCCTTAGAGCTCTCATTTGAGGAATAGGATTCCCTTCCATTGGAATTCTTGGTTGATGGTTTCCTACACTTCCATAGTTGGATTGTCCTTCCTCTTTATCCACTTCATCTCCACCTAGTTGTGAAACTTCTTCATCTAAACATACATGTTCTTCAACTCTACAAGTCTGGTATGGATAAGACTAGCATTTTGGTCTACCTTCATGTTGATTTTATCCAATTGGAAAACCATCATCTGAAAGTTAGACTTCATGCTCTCCATGTCTTGATTTAGAGCTTGCACCTATTTCTTCTTGGGTGCCATCTAAAAATGTCAAAATCCTCAACCAATTTCCAAGCAATAATAAAACTAGGCTCTAATACCAAAAATGCTGGAGCAAGTTCACTCCAATACTAAATCACCTTGCAATACTAAATCTAGATATTATGCAAAGATACAACTATTTGTTAAAAAATAAGAAAACTAGCTATCTTTAATTAATTTACTAAAAGATTAGATTAGGATTCACAAAACCCACAACATCCAAAACCTATCACAGTTAACCAATATTGTAGAGCATGAGACTCTACAACCACACAATGGCTATTCTCAATGGAAGACACAACCAATAAATGTTTCTCTCATAATTTGAGACTAAGATCTCAACTCACAAGTGATATACAAGAGATAGAAGACATAGAAAAACACACCACAAGTTGATCTTGGAGTTGCAATCACCAATCACAATCACCCAATGTGCTCATCCACTCTCTCTTGCTTAACTCTCCATTCTCAAGAGCATTTTATCTCAATCATTTCTACCCAACAATGATGAATACATACATATTTATGTCAAACCAAAAGATAAGAAACCTATAAATGTTTCTTCAACTTACTCTGAGGTTTTCTAGATGTTTCCCAAGTCTTATCATCTTCTCCCNAAGGTTTTCTAGATGTTTCCCAAGTCTTATCATCTTCTCCCCAAATGTTTCCATCTTTTTTTCATCATGTTTTAGTTGTTTCTGGAATTGGGATGGGTGTTTTCAAAAAGTTTCCCCATCCATTTAGGTCATGTCTAACTTTTCTGGGATGTATCTTATGAAAAACCAACTCTCAGTTGGGATGTTTGCTATTTTTCTAGCACATTCCATGTGGTCCTAGGATGTTCCAAATTCTAGTGGAACATCTCACTCAAGATGGTGTATGCATAGTTGGGACATCTTAGCTAGGACGTTCCAATTTCTAGTGGGACATCCCACTTGCTAAGGTCAAATACAAAAATGTTTGTTTTGATATTTGGAACCTCTATATACCTTCAAACAAGTTCCCATAGATCCTAGAACCCTCTAAACTCATCAAAATGAGTCTAAAGCACCCTAAAACATGTAAAAAAATCTAGGAAACATCATCAACAATATCAACACAAGAAGATACGCATGTCCATATCTTCAAGCCTGAAAGCTACAAAACAACTTGTAGGACAAAGTATAATGGAATAAGGAGAGGTGTTCCTACACCACTTTAATTTTAGAAATGATTAGGTTGGTTACATTTTCTATTAATAGTTGCATGTTTTAGCATTCATGTAATGTTTTTTTAATTCTATATAGTTCATATAATATGATTGATTCATTCATTAGTAGTAAATCCTTGGAAAACAATAATAAATCTCTTCATTTATCACCATAAATCATATTTACCAAAGGAAATGCACTAATAAGATAAATTCTAAGGATATTCATGGTTACTTAATTCAAAATTTTCTGGTTTCTTAGCATATTTTTTCTAGTCTACATTATTATGGAAATGTCATTTTTTCTACTACTTAATTTATGAGAATGATTTTGTTAAATATCTTTATCTTTACTATCATGATGTTTTTGTACCTATCTGTGCTCCTTAATCTTAGAAATTTAACATTTCATTCACCTCACCACTAACATAGTTACGTTCCAATACTTCAAAAATATCCTTAGTAGTTTGGTTCTTGCATTACTTTAATTTTAGGCATAAATAAGATAGTTAAATTTTCTATTAATTATTGTAAGTTTCAATAATTTGTATAATGTTTTTTTTTATTCTATAAAGCTAGTACAATTTTCATAAAGAACAGTTTCTTCATAGCATGATGGCACAATGAGGATTGATCTAGGATATTTGAAACCTATAGTTTTGTAAGCTCTACTTTTGCTTATCTAATGGTCATGCAATAAGTAACTTGAATACTTTGTCATAACAATTCCAAAGCCATTTCCTCATAGCACGATGATGCTAGAAGAATTAATATATGATATTCAAAACCCATAGTTATGTAAGTAATTACTTTACTCATATGACGGTACATGCTATGAATAACTTGAATATCATATCATAATAATTCTTGAGCCATTTCTTCATAGCATGACAACACTATGAGAATCAATATATGATATTTAAAACTTGTATTTTTGTAAGCTACAACTTTTCTCATATGACAATCATGCTATGAGTAACTTGGATACTTTGTCATAACAATTATAATTTTGGTTAAACTAAAAACTTATTTATACGAGACCATACAATGTGATGAGTGGTAAGTAGACCCTATGCCCAACCATATGAATCACTAAGTGTTCATACACAATTTGGTCAAATTCTATAGACTTATAGCCTTCTATGTATACTAGTCTCTAGGAAGTAAAACTAACCATTGCAATTGTTGTCTTCCAAATTACACTTATGAAATGCATAGGTATGATTAAATGCAACTGAGGAATATGATTTTTATCATTTTTACGTTTTATGTTTTAGGTTGCCTAAGAATAAAGAATAATAAACACAATAATTTAATTACTAATTTAATTTAACTAGCTAACATTTAACTAATCCTAGCATAAGCATCTATTACCACTTGTTGTGCACATCCTGAACATGTTTAACACTACTGGGTTACCAAACATTAAGCATTATTAAGATCACTAAGCATTAAGCATATGCTCGAAGTGGTTGTACTTGTTTACATAATTAACCACTATTTAATCTAGCTTAATTAATTACTTAATTATTTAAAACATTAAAGGAAATTGCTTAAAATATTAAATGCATAAATGGAATAATTAATCTATTTCAAAGTGCTACAAGGTATATCAGAAAGATTGTCTTTATTAATATGCACACTACTGTGCTCAAGTACAACAACACTTGAATAAATATCCATACACTCTTTGAATCCTACTATGAGCACTTAGAAAAATATTCGAACTTCCAAATGACAAAACTGCAAGAGCTTTGCTACAACTATGAGACTTCTTCCCTAAATGTGGCTAGTGAGTGTGTATTTACAAGCAAAAATAGACACTCTATCGATGGGGCCACATCAACGTATCAAATCCCATGTCAACACGGTTGCATCAACAGGTTTGCATTAGCACAATCATGTCAACTGGGCCACATCAATAAGGCATTGTTGATGTAACGCAAAAAAACATAACTCATCATACCCCCATGACTAAATGAAAACTCATCCTTGAGTGGACAAAAAGGAAAAACAAGCTTTCTACAAAATTTTGGGAAGGTATGAAATTATTGACTAACTACTAACACACACAAACACAACATATACATGAATAAAAACTAAGTGCCTAAGTGTACAGATTTACAATTGTTATAAAATTTTGGTGTTGAAGACAAAAAAATTAAATACTAGGACAAAAATGACAAACATAATTCCTTTGATGATGAAAAGATGAGGAAGAAGTTCAAATGGTCCCAGGTGGTGGAGGTTCCTAAGGCTCTGAAGGACCTTCTCCTACTTTAGGTGCATGTGGTAGTTAAGGTGATTGTGGTTGACTTGTGGCAACTACAACTTCTAGTGGAAGACTGAAGGCATCCAACAATGCATTCATCTTCTCATACTTACTCCTGTGATCATTTACAGTTCACGTTACATCATGAATGTGGGTTGGTATGGGAACATCCCAAGGATAGGGAATTGTTGGGAATAGCTGCTTTGCACTTATCAACCAAGAAGTGAAAAATTTGCATTCAACATCGAATGCCTTTACTACATTCTAAACTCTTGGTAGTCTCTCATTCTCTTTGTTAGGTTCTTAGCTATAGACTGTTGATCAATGGAGTGCTACCTGAGAACATCGAGTTTTGCATTTTCCACCTTAAGCTTTTGCTTGATATCTTTGTTATGCTTGAACTCTACTTTGTACAGCAAATACAAACTAGCCACCTATTTCTCCAATTCAAACCATGGTCGTCTGATAGTCAGTATTGCCCAATTTGCATAACAGAGATTGGCAAGCTTCATGTACTTTATCATCTCCTCGATCTGCAACTCCTTCAGGTGAATCTCTACCTTATTGTAGTCATTAAGCCTAGCAAAGATAAGATGCTAAACATTACCTCCTTCCTTGAGCTGCTGAAGGGCCTCATTAAACATTTTCCTTTGCCATCTAAATATGTTTTTTCCTGGTTTCTTTTTGTAGATCAACCTAATCTCTATAGTGATTTTTAACTTTCTCAAACTTGAGAGCCTCATTTTTCTAGATGGTTATCGTTATTACAAATTTCTAGCAAATGACCCAGACTTCCTCCATGAAGAGATTTCTATTTTTGGTTGTTAATCTTCTTAGTTCATTATTCACTCTAGCTAGCTACTCTTGCTATTCATGGATGAAATCTTGCATTTGTTGCTTCTACACATCAACATTTCATAGGCAAAGATTTTAATATCAATCAAAATTACATTCTCCTAACAAGTCTGGTCCAAGCCCTTTTGGATATTATGCATGGTGGCATTGGCCAAGAACTGATCAATGACCATTGTCTCCTTAGTGTTCTCAGTATTTTTAAGCTTGTCTTAAAGCTATTTGAAAGCTTCATCATGTCTTAATGTTGGGTTGAGAAATGCGAGATTAGCAAGATAGGCTCTTAATTCAACAACCTTCGTAGCCAAGTGTTGGTTATGAGCTCAAGCTATTTTGAATTTCTCCTTCATGATAATGCATTTTCCCCTTGCTTCCAACAACTATGACTAGGTTATAGTGATTGTATTTGGAAGGTCAAAGACATTCAGAATTAGTTGCTCAATTCCCACCAATCGGTCTAGCAACTCCTTGTGTTAGGTTGTGCTCAGTCTACTACTAACTACTCCTACAAACATTTGCACATATTTGAGTGTAAAAACATCTAGTACAAATGTTGCAGGTGTGTTTAATGCCTCAAAAATTCTATCAGCAATCATCTCTACTTCTGTCTCCTATCCATGGTACTGCATCACTAAGATAGTTTTTCCCTTGCCCTCCTCTATATGTAATAAGAAAGTAGTAACATTCCCAAAGATTTTCAAAAATTACTATTTTTGTGAGAGAGATACCATTACCTCCCAAGCACTAGGATTCAGTCTCATAGGTAGCTACATTCTTTGGGATGAGGAAATTGGTCCACCTCTCTCCATCTAACTGATGGTTCAAACCACTTCATTGAGATGGCTCATCATTGGGAAATACCTTAATGGATCATCACCACTCATTCATGCTTGTTGCTCCTACTCATGCAATAGCTTCTCATGGATCTCAAGCATTCATTCAAGGGTAGCATGGAACTCTAGCATTGTTTTGTGAGTGGATAGTGAAGTTGGTGATTACTGCTTCTCTTCCTTGGTTGTTGGAGGGATCCTGTCTTTCATCATTTCTTCCCAAGAGGTAAAAGGAGCATTCTTAATTGCATTGTTGGCATAGTGAACTATTCCTACTATTTTGCATAGTTCTTTAATGAGGTAGGGAAAGGGCAGGGCCTAGAAGCTTCATTCCAAGTAGTTCATCTATCATGCATACATAGATAAGAAATTGTAGTGATACCAAATTTTCTCTAAGTGATACAAAATTTAGTTAGATAATTTAGTAGCCCAAACTTATTAAACGAAAGCCACTATGGGTTGATTTTTTAAGCATATATTTTGAAACTATAATATGATTATGATTCTAATATTTACTAAGCTTCCTTCCACATTTTTTTCCTTGAATCACTTCTCTATCTTCAAATAGAGAAGTTGTGGAAGGTTCACATGAAAATTTCCACTCAGAGCAATACATGCATGGGTAGAAAAGAAAGTTACCTTAGTATTACTCATCATTGGATTGAGGTGATAGTCCACTATCTTGAAATATATGTGCCCTACTAGTGTGAATGCACCATACTCTTTGCAGTCCACTTCATAACACCACTAGGTCCACTCCTTCTTTGCCTTCAAGTCTTCTTGTATGAAGATCTCTGCTAAATTTGTTTCAATATCAAGTAACCCAAAGGCCTAGGTAATGGCCTCCACTAAGTAGGACATCTAAATGTCCTTGATCTTCATAGTGGCTCCTACCTACCTATCATTCCAAAAGAGATGTGTCTCTCCCATGTACCATTCACCATTGGAAGTGATGATTGGCCACATGAAAGGGTTTTGCAACTATGTCTTGACTTCTGCTAGATCATGTTCTAAGAATGGTCCAAATTTCAATTCTTAGAGAACTAAATGTTGGATGTCATGAGGCTTGATCTGATCAAGCTAGGCTTGAGTCAATGTAACCTCAAGTCTTTGCACTGATCCTAGCACTTCATCTCAATGGGATTGTTTAGTTATGGTTTCTTCCTTAGGAATCTGTTAGACAGACTCCACTTTAGGCTCCCTCTGAAGAGGTCCCATTGCATGAGTTTTTGTCATTGATTCTTGGGCTTATTCTTGCTAATATTATTCAACTCTAGGTCATTTGTCCAATGGTTGGGATGGTCCTCCTTCCTGTGAATGTTTTGGTCTAGGTGCTATCTATAATCACAACATGACCAAGGATTAACACCTAATGTGTAACTTTGAAACATTTGGCATACCTTATCCCTTAGGGTAGTTACACGTACCTAAGTTATCATCATGGTTGGTTTGATTATTTTAGTATTATTTTATTACTATATGAGTAAATAGGTTACCAAAGTGTGTTGGAAGGGTTTAACTCTCATTACTTAGTATTTTAATATTATTGATTTGTTAAACCCATGGGGAAGTTAGAGAATTTTATGAAAAATTTATTCATTAAAAACCTAAAGTTTTTGGCCCCCATCACATAGAGCATACCTCTCAAAGCTACAAAACTAAAGAATGGAGTGATTTGGACAAACAGTTTGAAAGTTACGGGCTTTGGAATGTTTTGAGCTCTAAAAATTTACAAAAACTCCCCTTATGTTTGAAGCAAATGGCAAAGAATTCCTAAGTGGTGGGCACTATATATAGAATTTTTCCCATGCATTAACTAGGCCTCATCGACAGGGCCTAGTCAATGCGATTAGCGGCATTGATTGGGCCTAGTCAACGTGGCTATTGACCATAGTTGAATAAGTCAAAATTCAAAAAAATACAAGGAGCTTTTGGGCAAAATTGGAATCAAATGAAAGTCCAAGAAGCCAAGAACACAATGAGATGCATGAAGAGGGCTTGAGATTTCACAAAAGATGGAGAAATTCCTTAAGGAGCACATAATTGGATGCAAC
Source organism: Gnetum montanum (assembly GCA_015680685.1). NCBI lineage: Eukaryota > Viridiplantae > Streptophyta > Gnetopsida > Gnetales > Gnetaceae > Gnetum > Gnetum montanum. The sequence goes on from MNCI01007255.1 coordinate 66,078, forward strand.
CGATGGAAAATGCAAAAGATTTTATTGCTGAGATGCCTAAGGATAAGGGACTTAACCACCCCAACCAAGAGACATGTAAGTGGATCTTCCCCATAGTAGGCTCATGCCATTTTTTGCCCTTGCATAACCTCAACTAAAAAGTCCATGGTCCCCACAGTTAATTAATGATTATGAAAAGTTAAGGACCAAATGTAGAAGAATCCATCCAACAATTTTAACACATCAACCTAAGACATTGAGCAAAACATGAAAACTAGTAGTGAGGTAACTTATGGAAAGAATTGATGGATGAGAGAGGAAGTGGAATATAATTCCTAATCATGGTCACATGAAGTCCCTTGTGGATTCTATGGTTAAATGACCTAATAAAGTCCATCCTTAGTCTAGATCAAAACTAACAACCTTCAATGACTTTGCATTGCTACTCTAAGATTAGACCATCCCATCAAAACACAAGAATGCTCCCATAGATCAAACATCATTCCTTAGTAGAGAAGAAAAAGGAAGTAGAAAGTGAGAAAGGGCCTTAGTTAGAGGGCACCTTTAGGCTTTGGTAACATGTCTTTCTATTCCCCTAACTAGTGTTTGTAGCCCATTATTTTGTCTAAGGGATGTGCTTTGAATTTTCATCATGTTTCTTTTAATGGATTTTTGGATAGAAACCACACCATGAAAAGACTTATTCAACTTCTTGTTATTGGTTGACATAGAATGATAAGAAATCTATGAAAACACTCATGCACCTAAGTGAGTAGAGAGGCACAAAATGTACTGAATCCCCTTGAAGTCACACCCTATTCAAACCTTTGAATCCTTTCCAAGTTTGGAAATCACAAGTTCATTAAAGTTTCATTAATGGAGAGGGACCTCATATTTCCAAAATAAGGAAAATCATAGAGTTTGTGGATGGGTGGATGACATGGACTCACTACGTGTTCCATAAAAAAAACTTTTTCTTAGTCATCAGTCATCAAAATTCAAAAATAGAAACCAAATATTAGCAATAAAAAACATTAGGTATAAACCACCATTAGCAAACAACTACAACATCATTATGTCCCATATAGAAAACAAGGAAAATTCACACCAAAATAAAGAAAAATATAAAATAAATTGTAAAATATTCAACAAAAATAAAAACATACTAACAATGTTGTAAAAAAAAATCTGGAAAAATAATAAAGTGTAAAACAAAAAGGTATAAAAACAAAGAAAAGTATAAAACAAAAAGGTGTAAGAGAAAAAAGTAGAAAAACTAAAATTCCATTTTAATGATTGCATGGATGGCCATCTTCTCCACAACTGAGTTAAAAGGAGGATATTCAAAAAATTGAGTGAGGTCATCCTTTCAAGGAGGCATTAATTTCACTAGCTTGCTTGGACTCATGGAAAGGTTTTAGTTGTTGTATGTTGACTAGTTGTTTCTTATCTGGGCTCTCAAGTTTTTAGATCAACATGGCTCTAGAAGGGAAGGTTTCATAAATAAAGTAAGCTCCTTTCAACAACATTTAAAACTTAGTTTGTTGAGGTATGTATGTGGAGTTTCAATAGAGAACCTTGTCTCCAAGTAAAAATTTTACCTTCCGTATTCTAAGGTCATGACATTTTTTGTTGAATGCCTTATGCACTTTAATGAGCAACAAGTATACCCTACGTTCAACCATATGAATTACAAGTGTTCATGTGCAATCCAATCAAATTCTATAGATCTTAAGTTCCTAACTACACTAGATCTAGGAAGTGAAATCTAAGCATGATAATTGTTGTCTTCACAACTACACTTCTGAAGCTTAATTGTATGGTTAAGTGTAATTAGGGCACATGTTTTTTTATTATTTTATATTTTATTCACCTGCAATTGGTAACAAGTTAAAAATTAATTTATTAACCAATTTAACTAATTTTATTGCTAATTAATAAAAATTATCCTAACCTAAGCATTTGGTCTCACTTTTCGTACACATCTTAAATGCATACAAACACTGTTGGGTTACCAAGCGTTAAGCACTGCTAAGATTACTAAGTGTTGTATGTTATGCTTGAAGTGGTCATACTTATGTGTTTAATGTATTTAGCTTAATTAGTTAATTAATTAAAGTCTTACTTATTGATGAGTGGCTAGGTACCCCTACACTCAACCATACGAATACGAGCATGTATGAACGATCTGGTCAAACTTCACAGATGGACTAGTTATGGCATTTAGATAGTTACACATTGATCATAGTTCACTCTGTTTCCATCTGGACTAGTATTTGCTTTTTCACATATAGTTTAGTCTAGAATGAGGCAAATGATGTAATCCTAAATTAGTGCTACTCCTAGAGACGATGGAAAATAATCTTGATTTAAGCTAATAGGAAATAAGAAGCAAATTCTAAACTAGCATAAGTGCGATGAGCATCTATCCCTAATCATCCATATGCATCTTGGACCTTGTGTACTACTTCTATGATTACCAAGTGCACATTACTTATGTACTACTAGATATGCTACTAGGTTACCAAGTAGTTACACTTAAATGTTCGTGATTAAGTCGTACTCATTCCGTGTTAATCAACAGAAAGTGTAAATGACAATAAAGGAAATATGAACTAAAAATACAATAATAAATAATCAACAATTAAAGTAATTAAAAGCTAAGTGAATGCTACAATGATGGATTAATCTCGATCTTTATTGCTGATCATGTGTGTGTCCAAGTACATCACACTTGAACAAAGGTTTTGTACAATTACAATCATCACACTATAGGCATGCACTTAGAAATGAACTAAAAACTAACTAAAAACTGACAAAATGACTCTACCCAAAGACCTACCAAAGACTCCCTTTCCTATGTGCCCAGATGCTATATTTATAGACCTACTTAGGAATCATGATATCATGTATTTGATATCATTATCTAGGTTGCGATATCACATAAGATATCAAGGATCCAATATCAGGGCCTAGCAAACCACAATTCATCATACCCCCATGACTAAATAACAACTTATCCTCAAGTCAAACAAAATGAGAACGAGTTTAATTAATTACATAATGGATAGATATGGAATTATTGACTAACTAGGAATTACTCATGCCGTAGTGTGGGATTAAACAAAAAAAATCAGGACACAGACATAGAATTACAAAAGACAAAATTGTTGGAACTCATGTGGTTCTTCGTGGTGGTGGCTCCTCCATGGGCCTCTTCCCCTTATCTTGTGCTCTAGGCTTGGGAAACGGATGTCTCTGAAGGAGTGCCTGAAGCTTTTATTATTCAATTTGGGGATCCTATGTCATCCATGCTAATGCTCCAATGTTTGATGGAGTGAGCACCTCCCATGGACACGGTAGTTGTGGGAACATCTGATTGGCCTTAACATACCAAGCTGCAAACAACTGTCATTCCTCTTCATAGGCTTTGGCTTTGTCTTTGCATTCTTGATAATCCATGAGTTATCAAGCCAAATATGCTGCGACATTTTTTTATTCTTGGTAGCTGGTCTTGACCACCTCTAATTCAGAATTTGCTACCTCTAATCTCTGTAATGTCTTCTTATGTTCAACAAATTCTACCTCATATTTAGCATAGGTGATTGCTACCTATTTCTCTAATTCTGTCCATAGGCATTCTATTGTCAACATGGCCAAGTTGGCATACCATAGGTTTTCCAACTCCATGTACTCTATGAGATCTTGTATCTGTAGGTCTTAGCTTTTTAGTTTTTCTTGGTGGATGAAGGCATAAGTATCTAATATGGCCTGCCAATCAGCGTTCTAAGCACTGAGAGTGTTGATATGGGCTTTAGCCATATGGATTTATTTCTTAATGACCTACTTGTACATCCTCACCTGATCTCTAAAATGTTTCTTGAGCTTCTTATGTTGCTTGGCCTCATTCTACCACATGCTTATCTCAATTATCATCTTCTAATAGATTGTGTGTACCTCCTTCATTGAGAGAGTTCTATTTTCTCTAGACAAGCGATTCATATCTTAGTTGACCCTTATTAATTATTCTTGCAATTACTAAAAATTTTCCTTGAGAACATTCTTTTATTTTTCTACTATGGTCAACTGGAGATTTTTGGTGGCAAGTTGTTTATTTTCTTCTTATAAGGCCTTGAGTGCTTTGGCATGTGCATACATTTCACCTTATGCCTTGGAAGCATCCTAATTAGCCTTATCTTTTTTCTCTACCACTCTTTTATTCTCTTCCAGCAATTTAGTTAGCTGCTTTGTCCAAAAGGACTCTAGCTGGTCTACAGGGATGAATTGAGATGGATCACATTATGCATCTTGCAAGGTAACAAACTTCTCTTAGAGTCTTTTCAACTCCTCCTTTGCATGTTCAGCCTTAACCTCTATCATGACTAGCTTCCCTTTTGTAGAGATGATATTTAATTATGTTGTTGTGACATCTTGAAGGATGTCGAACAAGGATGTCATCACTTGTCCTATCTACAGCAACCTATCCAAAACATCCTCATGATTTATAAGAGTCATTGAGGGATTGGCCAAGGCTTGGGCATTACGTGCTCCTATAAAATCTACTGGTGGCACAACAGGGACATTAAATGATTCTTTAATGTGGTCTGTGACCACTTCTGCTATTCCCACTACATCCTAGTGCTACATGACCACTATTGTGATGTCTTCACAAATTTCTAATTGCACTTGAAAAGATGCAACATTTCTAGAGATCTATTATGACCAATGTGATTCCCCTCCTCCTTTTCGAATGGACACCTTACCTCATGTGTGATCAATTGAGACTATGGGTTATACAACATCATTAATGACCTTGAAGAGATTTACCTCATCACGACTTCCCCAACTGATCAATTCAGCAATGGCCCTAAGATGGCCATTTGCAATCACATGGGACTGACTATTAGTAAGGCCATTTACAAAATTTGATTTATACCTTACTCCTTGCCCTTAATAGATTCAGTTATTGCCTAGTGTGATTCAGAGTTAGGAATTTTCATGAAAATTCTTCTAAAAGTTTTGATATTGGGCCCAATTTGATTAGATGACTCCAGAACATAAGTTTCATGGTCTGGGTGAAGAAATAAAATTAACTTGGCAAAATTTTTTAGCATTTTTAAGGTCACTTATCCTTTATGATATTCTTTGGACAACAACGAATTTTGAAAAAACTACATGCAACTTGGAGCATACCCTTCCCCCATGACTAAGCTAAACACTCTAGGTTTAAGCAGGTTTGATCGGAATGTGAATTCGAGCATTAATGAGCAAGATATTAATGTTTGAATGATAGGTGTGTAAGCTTGAAAATTTGTGGAAGAAAATTGCAACAACTCCCCTCGCATCAATAGTGAAAAATGACGTTGACGTGCATGAGGGGATCCATATATATAGTTTTTGTAAACGAAATATTGCATACCTGCTAACATGGACTTAATATTGTGTTGGACTAGATACTAAGTACCCGATATCACATCCCTTCTAAAATAGGGTACTTGGAAAAATTGATAAATTTTTGAATTTC
>MNCI01007255.1:72368-87418 GCA_015680685.1 Gnetum montanum
AAGGTTGTGAATGGAGGGAGAAAAAAGGACATGTAGTAGTACATAGGAGAATTTTGAATTAAAATGATGATAAAGGAAAAGATAATTGTAGCAATGCAATACTTGGAGGGTATAAGATGATGTGATGATGTGCAATGAGTGCAAATTACAAAAGTTACGCAAGTGGATCCTCCCCTAAGCAGGTTCCTACTTATCATTCCCTTATGTAACCACACCTTAAAGTGTCTATAGGTACTAAAATGGTTAAATGTAATTCACACCAATGCAACAAAACACACACATGTAAATACCATCATGATGAGGTATGCATTCTATGCTACACAAGACACAAGTCAAAAATACATGGATAGCGAGATGAGACAAATCGTAGAAGGGATTGTAGAGATTGGGATGTGAGGTAACTGACCCTAGGAAAAATGAATCCTGAGTGTGGGGTATGATTAATGTATCATTAGCCCTTCACTCCAAAATCAAGACCTAGTCCATACCTCTGATTAGTGACATTACATTATTTCATCAATGATAAACAACCATAAGAGCATCATGATAGCAAGGTGTATGATCACTTGAAGTTTTGTCCAAGGTAGGAGTGTTTTAAATTTTTCTATGACATGTTCTTCTTTGATCTTTTCTTTGCTATTTTTCTTTTTTCTTTATTGCTTTCTTCTTCTAACTGCTTTGGCACTTTTTCCTTTCCAACAGTGAATTGGAGAAGCCACCAACTTTCAGGCATGGGTACATGTCTCTCTAGTGGGATCTCCAAAACAACATTGAGGTTCTTTATTGAGTGCCTTTATTTCTCTTACTCTCATTTTTAGTTAGTACAAGGATTTTAGTATAACCAAGCTACATGATAGCACATACAAATGTTACCAAAGAGAATCCACAAGTCCCCTTGATGTCACAGCCTAGCCATTCCCTCTTAGTCCACTATTCTTCACTCGAGGCATAATGAGTACAAAATTACTTTAATTTTTAATGATGACAAGAATATCATCATACCCAGAGTAGAACCTCTTATTAATAGAATGGGTGGGTGGATGTTGTGGGCTCACTATTCAAAGAATTAGTCACTTGAGACTTGATAGCATAGAACAACACCTCAACTGACAAGTCACATGAGTACTTTATTCATCGATGAGATTACCCTCAAGAAGATAAAACAAAAAATTGAAAATGAAAAACAAAAAAACAAAAAATTGTAAAATCAAAGAAAAGAAAAAAACATTTACTAATTCTTCTTGTTAGAATGGAGGATATCCCCCATGACTAAACTTTTGAGCATGGTTAGAATTAATGAATGGAAAATGCGGATCTATGCATGTTGGAAATATTGGAGTTTGATCATAGCCAAACCACTAGGTGTCTTTTGATGTGGTAGCAGGAATGTACCCAAACTGGGGTTCACACACTTGATTAAAGTAGGCATAGTAGGGAAAATTATAAGATGTGGTCATGTGATAAGAAGTTGTCCCACTATAGCACTCGTGACCATAAGATGGTATGTAAGCATTGATATGTCTCCCTATGTGGTTATATTCATTGGGCCACATGGTTTTTGGAGTGTTAATTGGTGGACCGAATAAGGTAACAGGAGGCATTAAGTTCAAGGAGGAATATGCATCACAGTGTTGGGCTTGTGCTGAGTTGGAGGATGCAGTGGTTTCGGAACTGTGTTGTCTCTTTCTATGGTCATGCCTAAAGAAAGGACACTTTCAACATTGTGGAGACCTCCAATACTATTGATAGTAGCAACACAAGTAACATTTGTGGGTTGATGCTGTGGTGCAAAACCTTCAAGTTCTAGTGGTGGCAATGCAGAAGGAGGCAAAGGATGAGAATATTAAGGGTGAGGAGAAGTGTAAGAAACATGAGGTGGTGATCTTGTTGGAGAGGACATGGGTTGATAGTAATTAGAATAATGATAACAATGAGGTGAAGTAGAGGATGCTAATCTAGTTGGGAAAACAGGATGCTAAACATAATAAGCGCTTTGGTTTGGATGGTATGAAGGATGTGACCAATTTGACAGTGGCCTCCCCCACGGCTAGGGGTTTTGCCACTATGGTTTAACATGGTATTTTTGTATAGAATCTAGATGTAACATTCCTCCCCAATGCTCATGTAAATGTGACAATATTGAGCATTGGTCTTTGGGATGATCGTATAGGCAAATGTCACATTGATATGTATGATTTGCAATTGAGCTCCTATCTTTATTTTCTTCAACCCTTCTTTCCAATTTTCGAGTGGTGTTTTGTTTGGTTTCTCAGTTTGGCATCCTTTGTTTGTTTAGGATGTTAGAGTGATCATGTGTGGTTCCACCTCTAATAATGTTGGAATATTCTCTACATTTTCCATGTACCCATTCCATTATGTTATTGATCTTTGCCTCAATTTCATCTAGTGATTGTAGTATTGGCAAAGATGGAGATTCCACCTTCTTAAGGTGAGTTAATTTCTCCTCTTCATGATCATGGACGTTTGCTATATCAGAATTTTGGTCTTGTTGAGAACTTTCAACATTCTCCCATTTAGCTATTTCTCCTTCTTTCTTTTCTACCTGCTTAATAAGCTCTTGGAATTAGTGGGTTTGTAGCTCATATATTTGACCTGGGGCATACATTCCTAGGGTCTCCCTTATTTCATTATGAAGCCCATCCATGATGTGATACATTAGCCTTTCCTCAAAGAATGCATGACCTGGGCAATTGTTTAACAATGAATAATATCTTTCTAAGGCCATGTCCAAGGGTTCATGTTGCCCTTATTTCCACTCTTGGATTTGTCTCCTCAAGGTTAACACTCTTGCATAGGTATGATATTTATCATTGAAGAGGTCTACCATGGTTGAACAATGGTGAATTGATTGTGGTTTTAACAACCTATACTAAACTTTTACTTGGCTAATGAGTGTCATGGGGAAGAGCTTAATTTTTGTCCCTTCATTATCAATATTGTCCCATGCACAAGCATCATAGAAGGCTTGTAAATGGTGTTGCGGATCTAAATCATAGCCTCCTGAAAACTTAGGAAAGTTGTTTAAATCAAGCCTAGGTAGATAGCTTTCCTTACGATGATTTCAAGATATTTAAATAGCCTCTTGTATATGCATTAGACTCTTAGTGACCAGTAGGCATTCATCATCACTAAGTAAGTTATGAGTTTGGGAATTGGGGCAATGTTGTCTATGTTCATGTTGACGTTTCTGACTTTGCCCATGGGTTCTATTTTTATTTCCACGTTGATCCCTTCTGACTTTGCCCATGGGTTCTATTTTTATTTCCACATTGACCCCTTAAGTGATGGTCATCCATGTCATGACTTGACATTAAAGGAGCAAAGGAAGAGAAGGGATTGGAAGACTCGTCATGACTTTTGTAAGTCTCCCAACCATCCCCTAATGTAATCTTTTTATCCATTGAAAGGGTCCTAGGCCTTATGGCCCCCCTTGTTCTATGGGATGTCCCATCCTCATTAAGGGTATCCAAGTTGGATGACAAGAGTCCTTGAGTATCATTGGGGTATTCATGAACATATGAGATTCCTACATAAGATTAAGTACTCCAAACTTTGTCTTCATCATAAATTTCATTGGTTCTCCAATGAATTTCCTCATTAGTTGTTGTGTTATCATAGTCTTGTGAGAGAGACATTGTTGTGAATTGTGTGTGACTGAATTGAAATTAATTTCTTTTCTAAAAGATATATCATTAATACTTTGTTACAACGATCTTGTATGATATATCTAATCTAGATAACTAGCATCGTCCCTGGCAATGGTGCCAATGATGAGTGGCTAGGTACCCCTACACTCAACCATACGAATACGAGCATGTACACATAATCTAGTTGAACTCCACAGATGGACTAGTTAATGCATCTAGATAGTTACACATTGATCGTAGTTTGTTTTCTTCCCACCTAGACTAGTATTTTCTTTTTCACATATGGTTTAGTCCAGAAAGCGGCAAATGATGTAATCCAAAACTATTGCTACTCCTAGTGATGATGGAAAATAATATTGATTTAAGCTAATAGGAAATAAGAAGAAAAATCTAAACTAGCCTAAGTGTGATGAGCATCTATCCTTATTCATACATATGCATCTTGGACCTCGTGTGCTACTTCTGGGATTACCAAGCACACATTACTTGAGCACTACTAGATATGCTACTGGGTTACCAAGTAGTTACACTTAAATGTTTGTGATTAAGTCGTATTCATTCCGCATTAATCAACAAAAGTGTAAATGATAATAAAGGAAATATGAACTAAAAAAACAACAATAAATAATCAACAATTAAAGTAATTAAAATCTAAATGAATGCTGCAATGATGGAGTAATCTCAATCTTTATTGTCAATCGTGTGCATGTCCAAGTATGTCATACTTGAACAAAGGTTCCATACAATTACAATCATCACATTGCGGGCATGCACTTGGAAAGGAACTAAAACTAACAAAACGACTCCACCCTAATACTGCCAAAGACTCCCTTTCTTGTGTGCCCAAATGATATATTTATAGGCCTACTCTGGAATCATGATATCATGTATTCAATATCGTTATCTAGGCTACAATATCATGTACCCAATATCAAGGATCTAATATCGGGGCCTAGCAAACCACAATTCATCACTTATCTTAATTAATCATGTAATTAATGAAAATAGTAAATATAGAAATAAATCATTAATCTATTTCAAATGCTACAAGGTTTGATTAAAAGGCTTATATTTATTGCCATTCACACTAGTGTGGTTAGGTACATTAGTGCTTGATAAAAATCTATACACTTTTTGACTCTTACTGCGAGCACTCAGAAAAATATTTTAACTTTCAAATGATAAGACTACAAGAGCTCTACTACAATTTTTGTCAATACATGTCATAAACATGGTAGGTAAGTGCTTATTTATTAGCTTTATTGTGGAGCTATATTAATGGGATCCCATAAACATACCAAATGCTATGTCAAAATGGCCCCATTGATGGGGTTGCATCGACAGGGGTCCATTAATGCAACACTTTGATGCTTCATCATACCCCCACAATTGAATGAAAAATCATCCTTAAGTACCCTTAAGAATTTGGGAAGGTATATAATTATTGATTAACACTTAACACAACAAAACTAAGTGCTCAAGTGTACGAATTAACATCATTACAAAATTTGTGATGTTCATGACACAAAATTGAACACGATGACATGACTACTCAAACTGAATAGCACATCATCTAATGATATGAAGATGGTTGAGAAGATCAAATAGTCCTATGCAGTGGAGATTCTGAAGGTTTTGAATGACCTTTACCAGCTTTACACATGTGCAATGGCTAACGAGGCTATGGTTGTCCTGCTACAGTTGCTAACTCCAGTGGAAGGTAAAAGGCATCTAGTAATGCCTTCATCTTCTCCTCTTTACTTCAAGGATCATTCATAGTCCACATGGCATCACCAATGTGGGCTAGAATGGGGATATCTCACAGATAGGGCATTACAAAGAATAGCTCCTTGATGTTGATGAACTAAGCAACAAATTTTTTACGTTCGACATCAAATACCATCATTTGATCTCTCCAAACATCTACACATATTTAAGTATAGTGACATTTGGTATACACATCATAGGTGCATTGAGTGTTTTGATGATTCTGTCATCAACCATCTCAGCTACTATTTCTTACCCTTGGTGCTACATCACCAGTACTATTGTTTCCTCATCCTTCTCCAACCACACTAAAAAGGTTGTGGCATTCCTAGAAATCTCTGGGAGTTGTTGTTATTCTAAGAGAGATACTATTACCTCTCTAGTGCTAGGATTCAACCTCGTGGATAATTGCATTTGTTGGTAGAGAAAATGGATCCACCTGCCCCCATCAAGCTAACTATTCAGGACACCTCATTTAAGTGACTCATCATGGGGCAATCTATAGATGGATCTTCACCAATCATGCTTGCTTGTTGCTCTTGCTCACTTAAGAGCCATTCTTAGTACTCGCACAACTGTTGAAATGTTGCAATGACATCTGATATTATTTTCTTAGTGGTAGGTGAAGGTGGTGGTTGCTGCTCCTCTTCTTGGATTTTTTTCTAAGTTTTTCCCTTCATCATCTTTGCCCAAGTAGTGGTTAGAGCACATTAAATAACATCATTAATGTAGTGGACCATTCCTCCCCTTCAACATAGTTTTCTGATTAGGCATGGAAAGAGGAGTGTCTTCCTTCCACATTTATTCTTCTTAAACTACTTCTCTATTTCCTAATAGATTAGCTGTAGAAGGTTGATAGGGAATCTTCCACTCAAAGTAGCACATGCATGAGTAGAAAAGACAGTGATCTTAGTAGGCCTCACAATGGGATTTAGGTGCAAGGTCGTAATCTTGTAATGAATTCTTTTTGCCAGTGTGAGCACATCATGCTCTTTATAGTACCATTGAACCCATTATTTTCTAATGCTAGGGTCCACCTACATCAAAATATCAGTAAGATTTGTCCCAGTTTTAGGTAACCCAAGTGCCTCTGTAATGGCTTGCATTAAGTAGAACTCTAAAATGTCCTTGATCTTGACCATTGAACCGACCTGCCTATTGTTCCAAAATAGAAATGTCTCTCCCATGTACCACTCCCCACTGGAAGTGATAATTGGCCATATGGGAGAGGTCTTCAATTGGTCCTGTACTTTTTTAGGTTCTTTCTCCAAGAATGAGCCAAACTTCAACTCTTATTGCACTATTTTCTGGACCACCCTTGATCTAAATTGGTTTAAGCAAGCTTCCGTCAAGGTCACCTCAAGGTTTACTTGTTGGGCTGGTGCCTCATCTTGATGAGAATGTTTTGTTGTTGCCACCTATTATAGAATTTGATGAATAAACTCCACTTCAACCTCTTCCCTAAGAGGTCCTATGGCATAGGTTGTGACTGGTTCTTCCTGGGTCTATTCCTAGCCCCTTCCCATTCTTGGCCATTTTTTCCTTGGTTAAGATGGTCCTCCTTCCTATGTGTGTTTGTCTTTTAGTGTCCTGTGTGATCACAACACATCTATGGATTAGTAGATATAATGTGTAACTTAAAATTTCTAAATATCTTATCTCATTAATTAGTTACACCTAGCTACGATTGGACCATTGCATATTAATTATTTTATTAATTAATTTTTTATTGTAATTGTTATCGAACCTCATTGGAAAGGTTTAAGTCTCGTAATTTGGTGTTTTAATAATAATTCCTTAGTTAGACCTTTCTGGAAGTCAAAAAAATGTCAAAACCTTTTCTATTAAAAATAGCACATTTATGGTCCCCATGACTAAAAGCTTACCTCCAAGAGCTGCAGGGTCAACGAATGGAGTGATTTAGACAAACAATTATGAAGTTATTGGTTCTCAAAGGTTCTAAGCTCTAAGAATTGCAAAAACTCCTTGGTCGTTTGTGAGAAAATGTCAAAATTTCTAAGGAAGGTTGTGCATTTATATAGTATTTTTGCAATATGTCAACAAGGCTACATATACAAGGTCCATAAACAAAATTTTTAAACATGAATATTTCAAAAAATACAATGAATTCTTGAGTGAATTTAGAATCTATGGAGTCCCAGAAAGCCAAGAATATGATGAAATCATTAAAGAGGGTTCTTGGAAGCTCAAAACTTCAAATATTTAATGGAGAATGTGTGAATTGGAAGAAATTATTAAAGAAGCCCATGGTCAGACATAGAGGATGGATGCATGAAATATTTTGATTGTAATAATGCCTAAGGATAAGGTGCTTAATGAACCCAACCAAGAGATATGCTAGTGGGTCCTTCCCATAGTAGGCACATGCCTTGTTTTCCCTTGCATAACCTCAACCTAAGGAGTTTGTAAATCCCATAGGTGATTAATGATTTATGAAAGTTAAGAACCAAAACCCAGAAGATTCTACCCAAGAATTCAAGTACATTAGACAAAGACACCAAATAATTACATGGACATCGGTAGTGAGGTGAGTTATGTGTAGCATGGATGAATAATGGAGAATGTGGAATGGAGTTCCAAATTAAGGTCATAAGAAGTCCCTTGTGGAAGTGTGTTTAAATGACCTAAGAAGATCCATCCTTAGCTCAGACTAAAACTAACCACTTTTAGTAACTTTGCATCCCCACTACAAGACTAATCCACCTCCCTAAGAAACATGAATGCTTCCACAAAACAACCATCATTTGTTAAAGAGGGGGAAAGAGAAGCAGGAAGTGAGCGAGGGCCTTAGTTAGAAGGGACCTTCAAGCATGGTTAACATGTATTTTTAGTCCCATAACTAGTGCTTATAGCCCATTTATTTATCTAAAGGTTGTGCTTTGACTTAACATCATGTTGTTTTCTTTTTTCTTTGGAATTTTTGGACGGAAACTACACCATGTAAAGACTTATTCAAATTTTTGTTATTGGTCGATACGGAATGGTAAAAACTCCATGAAAACACTCATGCACCCAAGTAAGTAGAAGAGTACAAAGAGTATTGAGTCCCCTTGAAGTCACATCCTATGCAAACCTTTGAATCCTTTCTAATTCTAGAAACCACCAAGGTCACAAATTTATTAAATGTTTATTTAATGAGAGGAACCTCATATTTTCAAAATGAGGAAAACCATAGATTTTTGTGGATGGATGGATATCATGGACTTACTTCTTGTTCCATGAAAAAGAAACCATGCCTTATCCATCGATGCAAAAATTCAAAAATAGAAACCAAACATTAGCAAACAAAAACATTAAGCACAAACCACCATTAGCAACAGTTACAACACCATAGTTTCCTGTTTGCATAAAACATGTTTATTAACCAAAATTAGAAAATCATACTAAAATAAAGTAAAATATATAAGAAGGCGTAAAATACTTAAGAAAATTTAAATATACTAATGATAGTGTAAAACAAAAAATGGCATAAAATAGGAAAACGTTTTAAAATAAAAATGGTATAAAATAAATAATTTGCAAAGAAAAATAAAAATGTGTAAAACAAAAAAGAAAAAGGAAAAACTAAGGAGCCATGTATATGGTTAGCATGGATGGCCATCTTCCACAAAACTGAGTTGGAAGGAGGAGATCTGAAAAATTGAGTGTGGTTGTCCATTTGTTAAGGTATTTGTTACCCCTCCCATAATGTCTAGAACTTAGTTCATTGAGGTACGTGTGTGGGGTTCTAGTAGAGAACCTTATCTCGCGATTGAAGTTTGATCCTTCTGATTCTTAGGTCATGTTGTTGTTTGTTGAATGCCTTGTGCACTTCATTCAAGGATAAGGCTACCAATCAATTTTTTCCTAGCATAATTAGGTTGATTAGTCTTTTTTTTATGCTAGACTTAGGTCAAGGTCTAGGTCATAGGCTATTAAAAGTGTACGAAGCTTGAACTGAATTGGAAGCATTGAAATTTTTCCGTACATCAACTCATAGGGAGAGTAGCCAATAGGGAGTTTCTATGTTAAGAGTAGGCCTAAAGGGCATCATTGAGTTTTGTGCTCCTATATTTGCTAATAGTTCTTATTAGAATCTTTGTGATCTTCTTATTAGTAACCTCTACTTGACCATTGGCTTAGGGATGGTAGGGTGTTGTTAATTTATGTTCAACCCCTAAGTGTTGCATGATTTTATGAAAATTAGAACCTATGAAATAGGTTCTGTTGTTAGAAATTATTGTAGATGGCACCCCAAACCTATTCACAACATTTTATTATATAAACCACATAGTAGTGGATGATGTATAGTCAATGATGGTTGCTACTTCTATCCATTTTGTGTAGTAATCAACAATTATGATTATATATGCCTTTCCATTTGACATGGGTGTGATGGAATCCATGAAGTTGATGTTCCATATGTTGAAAGATTTTAGTGATTAAATCCACTGTTGAGGACCCTCCATTCATGCGATCATCCCACCATCTGATTGACAGCATTCATAGGATCCAATAAACTAATAAGCATCCCTAAAGATTATGGGCCAATAGTATCCTACCATCATGATTTTTATGGTCATGCATCTCCCTACATAGTGGCCTCCACAAAGACCCTCATGAGCATTCTAGAGAACACACAATTGATCAGCATTAGGTACATACCAACAAACTAGGCCATCGACACACACCTTGTAAAGGTGTCCATTAATTTCCATGAAGCATTTGTCCTAATGATGAAACTATTGTTTCATCCTGTAGTTCAAATCTTATGGCATCTCTTGAGTGAGAAGATAAGTGAGGATGCCATCATACTATTTTAGTTTTATGGGCATTTGTTCATTTATTGCACAAGCAAAGAGGAGTTCATCTAGGAATTGGTCAGAGAGTGGGCTCTCCTCCTCTTTTTCATTTCATAATAACTGAGATAAGTGATTAGTGACCACATTCTCAGTCCACTTTTGATCTATCATCGTAGGATCAAATTCCTACAAAATAGCCAACCACCATATGACATGAGGGCTCACTATTGGCTTGTGCATTAGGAAGTGGATGGCACTATGGTCAATGTGCACAAACACTTTATTTCCAAGCACATAGTACCTAAACTTTTCCAAAGCATACATCACCATCATCAATTCTTTCTATATGGTGGTGTAATTGTGCTGCACACTCACAATGCTTCAACTTGCATAGTGGATATAATATGAATGTTTTCAATTTTCTAACGGCATAAGCATAGCTCCCAAGGCATAATTAGATGTATTTGTGATGATATGAAATAGTTTAGACTAGTCAACTGCTCTTAGAATTAGAGTCTCTATGAGCTTCTACTTGAGGCTCTAGAATGCCTTTCTGCATTTCTCGATCTAGATGAATGAAGAATATTTCTTTATTAGCTCGACAAAAAATTTTGCAATCTTAGAGAAATTATCTATGAATCGTCAGTAGTAGTTAATGTATCCAAGGAATGACTAAACATATTTAATGATTTCCAGTTGATGATTTTTTCCTTACATGATCCTTATTTTTTTAAGGTCCATCTCAATCCCTACTTGAGAAATTCTATGACCTAGTACAATGCCTTCTTGGATAATGAGATGACTCTTTTGCCAATTGAGTGGTAGGTTTATTTCCACACATCTTTTAAGTACTTACTCAAGGCAGGCCAAGGCTTGCTCAAATGTAGCACCATAAGTGAAATCATCCATGAATACTCTACTTCACTACCAATGTGTTAGTGAAAGATGCTTAAGACTAGGCGTTGGAAAGTGGTAGGAGCATTGCACAAACCAAAAGGCATATTTTGATATGCAAAAGTCCCCCAGGGACTTGTGAATGTTATTTTGGCTTGGTATTTTGGTGAAATCTAGATTTGGTTATAGCCAGTATATTCATCTAGAAAATTGTAATAGTAATGTCCAAATATGATGTCCAACACCTGATTAATGAATGGCAATAGAAAATTATCTTTGAATGTTATTATGTTTAATAGCTTGAAGTCGATACAAACTTGCCATTTTCCACCTCTCTTTGGCACTCTCATGAGTGGGCTAACCCACTTACTATCTGTAATGGGGTAGATGAACCCTACCTTAAGGAGTTTCTCAATCTCCTCCTTGATAATTTACTTCAATTTTGGATTCAACCATTGTTGTGGTTGCTTTCTTGGCTTTATGGATGAATTATTATAAATGCGGTGTTGGCATATCCATGGATAAATTTTAGTGAGTTCAGGATATGACCAAGCAAAGGCTATTGGCCATCTATTGACTACTTTTAATAGTTTATCTTTTTTCTCTAAAGTAGGCTTGACGTTAAGTATGACTGGCTTACCATTTTTCAAGAATGCATATTTCAGGCTAGTAGGTAGAGTTTATACCTCTATGTGCTATTGTTTGAAGTTCTCAAGGATCTCCAACTCTTCCCAATTGCTATGATCATTTGCATTATCAAAGAGTTCGTGATGGACTTACTCTAGTTTATCCATGCCTTCAACATAGGCACATCTTAGGCTCTAAGCAAGTTCCATGCAAAGTGTGCTACTTCCAAGATCAGCTCCCTCTTATTTTATGACTACTATGTATAGGCACCTTTGAACATTAGATTCATTTGCACACTATCTGCATGCTTTGATGGATGTTCTCTTGATAGAACAAAGTTTCTACACATAGTTGCACCTGGTATTGCTATATGTGATGCATGGAATTCTCTTCTTCTTGATTTTTATAAATTCATTCTCCTTAAAAATTTCTAAGGAAAGGTCTTTAATGTCCATTCTCACATCAACGGTGCTTAGTCATGCCCTTTCCATAATGATGAGGAAGTCCCCCCTTATAGTACTCAACCTTGATTACTAGGAAATCGGTAGGATAAGACTAGCCACAAACAATGATCACAATGTCTTCTACCAGTCCCAATGGAATAGTGTTGGATTGGTCTACCAATTCTAATCAACTATTGCTCTTCTTAAGAGGTAGTAGGTTCCAGGCAATACACATCTCATGAGAAATCAAGTTAACACTAGAACTTGAATTTAGAAGAGCTTTACATGGTTCATTACCAGCAATCTATAAATAGATAAGAGGACTCGCATGATCAACTAATTTCTTGGAAAGGTTGACAACCTATATCTAATCATATATAGCATGAGTGAGCATAAAAATATGGATTCTAGATGGTATTTTCTTTGAAGGGCTCCTAATGATATGGTTTGTAGAGGATGAGGTGGGAGTAAGGTGACCATCTGCCTAAGTGTATGAAGGCTTAGTAGAGTTGTTGGATCAAAAAATGATAATTTATAGGTATGAGATTCAAAACCACTTAGTTGATTAGCCAATTTTTGATTGGTAGCCTTGGTAGCATTGCGTTGTTATGGCTAGGTTGAAAGTTCATCCTACATGGATGGAGTAGGCAGTACCTACATTGAGGATGGAGCAACAGGTGTAGGAATAGAAGGAGGATAAGGATGAAATGTTGTATCCCTCCTAGAATGTGGAGAATGAGTTCTATAGTATTCAAGAGGATAGTAGTGATGTTGGAAAGGAGAAATGTGACTAGGCGAGTCACGTAGAGAAGGAGGTTACCAAACGTAATATCCATATAGATCTGATTATCTATAAGGGTACTACTATCTTGGTGGTTGCATTCCCCATGATTGTATTTAAGGCTATAAAGGCATTGCATAGACCAAAGGGCATCTTACAATATGCAAATGTCCCCTAGGGACTTTTGAATGTTCTTTTTTCCTAACCCTCAAGCACAATTTGAATTTGGTTATAGCTATTATAACCATCTAGAAAGTTATTATAGTAATGCATAGAAATAGTGTCCAACACCTGGTTCACAAATGACATTGAAAAATGATCTTTGAACATCATCATGTTCAAAAAACTAAAATCAATATAGACTCACCACTTGCAACCTTTTTTTTGGCACAATTACAAGTGGGCTAACTCACTTGTTATTCATAATTGAATAGATAAACCTTACCTTGAGGAGTTATTTAATTTCCTCTTTGATGATATACTTTAATTTGGGGTTTAACGACCATTGCAACTACCTCTTTAGCTTCATGGCTAGATCAATATAAATGTGATACTATCATATTTGAGGATCAATCCCTATGAGTTTCGGATATGACCAAGCAAAGACTATTGGCCATTTGTTGACCACCTTGAACAACATTCTTTCTGCTCATGAGCAAGGCTAGGATTGATTATCATCAGCTTGCCATTTTTCAAAAATGAATATTCTATGCCAATAGGTAGAGTTTTCAACTCTAAGGGCTTATGTTTAAAATTGTTACGGATTTCCAACTCTTCCTAATTGATATCATTAGGTTCATCATCAAATAATTGGGAATGAACTTGCTCTAGTTCATCTATGCCTTTAACATAGGCATAAGTTAAGCTCTTAGTTGATTCCATGCAAAGTGTGCTACTTTTAGAATCAATTGTTAGCCATTGAGTGCCCTCCTATTTTGTGGTTGTTGTGTATAGGCACTTTTGAATTTCATATTTATCTACACACTATTTACATGCTTTGATTAAAGTGGTTTTTATAGGCCATAACTTCTGCACATGTTTGCACCCTATATCACTGTATGTGATGCATGGAACTCTCTTCTTCTTGATCTTTCCAAATGCATTTTCCTTGAAAATATCTAGGGAAATATCTTTGATAACCATTCATGCATCAACAGTTCTCAACCAAGCTCTTCCCATAATGATTGAGAAGTCCCCTTGCAATTGTTAACCTTGATTATCAAAAAATCGACAAGATACAATTACCCTTATATAGTGGTCACAATGTCCTTCACTAATCCCAAGGGAACAGTGATGTACTTATCCATTAATTCAAAATAAATGTTGCTCTTCTTGAGAGGAGGCAGGTTCTAGGCATTGTACATTTCATGGAAAATTAGATTAACACCAAAACTTGAATCAAGAAGAGCCTTGCATGGCTTGTTTTCAACAATCTACAAGTAGATGAGAGGACTTCCAAGATTAGCTCTTTTCCTAGGAAGGTTGCCAACCTTGATCCACTTAGATACAATGTCAGTTAACATAATTATGTAGATCTTGGGAGGCATTTAGTTTGAAAGTAATTGATGCAGAGAATGAAGGAGACACAAGGTGAATGTTGTGACTAAAAACCTCAATTGCTGAAATGAAAACCAAACATCCTCAGTGCAAACAATTCCTCAACCATGAATCCCCAAGGCCATGGGATTTAAGGCATCCTAGCTAGTCTAGCAAACCAACCAAGGACTTATGAGATGAAAAATGTGAGAATATAAATAGATCCAAATAATGCATGAATAATAAATTTATTTTTGAACACAAAAATCAAAACTTAAAACTTTATTAAGAAAAGAATAAAGAATAAGTTAGAGAAATGTGTACAAATGGTGCCTAGATGAGCAAAAAAAGGAGGGTTTCACTTGTGTAAGATTTTAGAGCCCATTAAAGGAGGGGTGGTGGGGCCCTTTCTAGTTTGAGGGGAAAGTTTTCAAGTTGTGCCTTTGGTCTCCATGTTGAAGGAGGAAAAGTTTCCAAATCCCCCACCCTTCCATGCTAGGGATAGGTGAGATCTACACCCCCCCCCCCCCCC
>MNCI01007255.1:94066-130334 GCA_015680685.1 Gnetum montanum
GTTGAGTCTCAATTCATACTTTAAACAACGTTTTAATACCAAGTCAAGGTCTTGTATATGTTGTTCTGATATTTTTGACTTAACCACAATGTCGTCTACATAGTCGTTGAGCGAGTGTAACATGTAATCATTAAAGATGAATGTCATTGCTCTTTGATATGTGGCCCCAGCGTTTTTGAGATCAAATGACATCATTGTGTAACAAAAGGTTCCCCATGGTGTCATAAAGGTTGTCCGAAGCTGATGCTCCGGGTTGATGCATATTTGATTGTATCTTGAGAAGCCATCCATAAAAGATAATAGCGCATGCCCAGCGGTCGAGTCAACAAGTTGATCGATGCTAGGTATGGGGAAATCATCTTTTATGGTTGCAACATTTAAATCCTGGAAGTCAATGCATAAGCGAATGCTTCCATTCTTTTTCAGAACGATGACCATGTTGGATACCCACTCGGCATAATCAACAGCCCGGATGAAACTAGCCTGATAAAGTTTGGTGATCTCATTACGAACTGCCAATGCCACTTCGGGTTTAACCTTTCGTGCCTTTTGTTTTACTGGTCTCAATTTTGGGTCAAGGATAATGTTGTGCTGGACAATTTGGGGATCTAATCCGGGCATGTCCATATAAGATCAAGCGAATGCTTTCATATTTTTCCTAAGCACGTCTTCAATGTTTTTGGCTAGGTGCAGTTTTAGTAATGTGCTTAATTCTAGTATTTTAATTTCCCCATTGAGCATGGTTATGGGGGTTTCAGTCAACGGGTCTTCGGTGATATTTTCGGCTTATATGTCAAGGGATTTTGTCATGCCTTTGTAGTTGTCTATTATTTGCTTTGTTGAGGCGATGACTGCGTCGTCCGTTGATGAACTTAAGTAGATGAGATTTATGTTAATATCTCTTGCAATTTTGCCATATGGTCCTTCAATGATTAATGTTGCGGTTAAATGCTAGCAATCCATCAGGCTTGCTCCTGCCAATAAATAGAGAGCTGAATGAGCTAATGGGTATCATTCTATGTTCTTTGGTAATTTTAGATTATGTGTACATGCATGATGGTGGATTATCGTCACACCAGGACGCATGGCAATTTAAGGCCATGCCGGGCCATGAGTGGCAGTTTAACGCCTTACCGGGCCGCATGTAAGCTGCAGGTGGCAATTTAAGGCCTTGCCGAGCCATAATGGGTACGCATGTGGCAGTTTAAGGCCGTACCAGGCCGTAATGGCAGTTTAAGGCCATACCGGCCGTAATGTGGCGGTTTAAGCTGGAATGTTCAGCGTAAATTCCTGGAATGGGGTTCACAGGGGAACCGGGAAGTAGGAATTTCTATTTTTTTATTATTTTTGAGCGATTTTTTGGTGAAAAATGAGTAAAAAGGAAAAAAGTAGCAAACTGGGAGGCGGCGGCATAAGCGGCGGCGTCAGCGACGGCGGAGTGCTATAAAAGCGGGGGGGAAGCTTCATTTGTTACATTGCATTCTGAGCGTAAGCAACTGAGCGAGCGTAAGCATAAACTGTGAAACCTAGCATAAGCATAAACCCAAACTCCAGCATAGATGCCGATCGATTAAACCTTAGCGTAGACGCCGACTAAACCCCAGCATAAACGCCGAGCGTAGAAGGTCGAGCGTAGGTTTATAGAGTTTTAACCCTCAGCGTAAGCTATCAATCCCAACATAGACACTGAGATGGGCAAAGGTAAGGAGGTGGAAGGGTAGGGGAGGAACAGTCCTAACTTGACCTTCGCAGAGGAGAGCAAAGCCATGCTATAGTGCCTGCCCCAGCCAAGGATTCCATCATGGCCTGGAACATCACACAGGTAGGCTTTGATCCTACCTCTGTTAGTTATTTTTGCTTGTACGTGCTTCGTAGCGTAGACAGTCTCGTAGGGGGTTTCGGCGTATACGTCGAGCGTAAAGTTTACCGTAGAGACGTCGACGTATACGCCGAGCGTAAAGTTTAGCGTAAAGACATCGGCGTATACACTGAGTGTAAATTCACAGCGTAAAGTCAGGTTAGCGTCGATTGTCATAGCGCAATCTATTTTCAGTGCACAGCGTAATCACTTTTTCTTGCACGAAACGTAGACGATTGTATTAGCGTATACGCTGAAGGCTATACGGTGTAAGAAGCTCTGTTTTGTCAGCGTAAGCTTTCTATTTTATCAGCGTAGAAGATCTACGCTGTGACGGCGTATATGCTAAGGGTTGAGGGTTTCTTCAGCGTATACGCTGAGCGTACACAGTTGTCCTTTCAAGTATGATACAGCGTAGACTTGTTTTTCATGTTTTCGGCGTAAACTGTTTGTTCAGTGTCTAGCGTAGACTATTTACGCTGGCCACTTCTGTGGCGTATACGCTAAGGGTTTCTTTAGCGTATACGCTAAGCGTAAGAGGTTTTGGCGTCAACTTAAATAGTTAGTTGTCAGTGTATACGCTGGGTCAGGCAGTGTATACGTCGGGCGTGAACAGATTTCGACAGCATATACGCTAGGTTTAGCAGCGTATACGCCAGGCGTAAACAAATTTTGGCAGCATCTATGCTAGGTTTAGCAGTGTATACACCGAGCGTAAACAGTTAGAAAATTTTTCTAAGTGTCAGTCTACGATGTGAACCTTTGTTTTTCGCGTTGTTTTGAAGCATGGTTGATTTTGCGTTGGTACTCTGGTTGTTTGCAAGGACACCAAGCCTTTTCTCCTCGTGCTTGAGCTTGTTGGGGTGCTAACATGGTTTGGCCCCATGGATGCGGATGAGCCTACCTTGGACCTAATCATAGACCACAACGAGGTTTGGTTTAGAGAAGGTGCATCTGAATTCCTATCCTTCATACTGGACAATTTTGAAGTAGTTATCTGGTCACACCTGAATGAACTGGTGGCACGGAGCATACTTGAGGCAATGTTTCCAGGAGCCGCGAAGGGTGTCGTTATCTTCATGGAAGACATTGACGAGGGGCATCTTACAAATGAGGACGGTTCTTCCCGCGGGCCCAAGTCCACACGCCCATTAGCGCGCGTGTGGGCCCGATTACCACGAGGGCAGGACTACCTCGACAACACCTTATTTTTAGCCGCATGTGCACACACACTGTTCTAGAACCCTCCTGGCACAATGTACCGAGTGGGTAGGTAGGACCGTTCAAGTCTATTTCTTCTTTTCACCGTTTGGCATTTGCCTCAGTTTTAACATCCGCTCGTTTGTAGGCCAAAAGTTAATGCAGACGGAATATGTGTCGAAGATGATGGGCTTGCCTTAACTCGTACTGCTCTAGAGGCATTTATGGTGGGTCCCACCCTTCGTAAAGCTGTATTAGGTCTAATGAAGGGGGATATCGTCTATTCTCACCAATGATTCTCTAGAGCGTTGGCAATGTGCCAAGCTCGTGGATGGCTGGATAAAGATTGGTTTGACCAGGGGCCAGTTTTCCCTCGTGACTCTGATTTAGGCAGCACATCCAAGTCCACCACTGACAGTAAATGACAACCCTTCCTAGATGTGTTAACGTGTTTTAACTGTCGAGAGTTATACTAATACGACAATCTCAAATTGCACTTGCAGTTGATGTACCTCCTGGCAGGGACCTTGTTACAACTGGGCAAACTGAGACAACCCTTTCGATGAAGTTTGGGGAGGTGACTAAGGCTCAGAAATGGTTGCGTAACCATGCCCTGCCATCTATTGTTCACTGCTTGGACACTGCCGGCCTTATGGAGCTCTTCATGACCCCAAGTCCTAAGGTATCAATAGGGGAAATGATTGGGATCGTGGATTCTTTTAATGAGTCTGTCTCCTACTACAACACCCAGATTAAGGGTGTTAAGGTAGTTTTCCATCTGTCGCCAGAGTTATTTTCAAACTTATTTGGGGTACCGGCAAATGGCATAAGTGTAGTTTTAGACAGGGCTCATAAGGAGCTTCACACGGTGCATGAATTGGAGGACTGGTTGGGCTTGGCCAAGGGTGCCAAGGGATTCCCGATGTAGGGGAAGGCAAAGGTTGAGGAGGTAAATGAACTGTATCCCCTGTTTAGGGCACGAGTATTCCCCAAAACCCTTTCTTAGGTACGGAGTCTTGGGGTTGAGGCTGTATGCGTTATGCGAACTATCCTGGAAACTGGCATGCACTATAACTGGGCTGAATTTTTGTTGTCGAGCATGCACAAGGAGATAGTGCAATTGCGCTCGAATGTCGAGGCACAATCCCACTTCACCTTTCTCTTCTTCGCTGGTTACCTTCGTCGCTTCGCCGAGTTTTTGATAGTCCATGCAGACAACAAGTTTGTTCTACGGGATCAGGGTCAACTATCCCACCCATGGATCAACCACTTGTTCGAAATAGCCAAATCCCAAGATGCTCTTGAGGGCATTGATGAGTTCATGTCTATTACGATCAGGGGATCATCGGGTACCTCCATTCATACTCGCAATAGTCTGGAGTTAGAGCCAGATGATGTGCCCCTCACTGTAAGAAGAGCTGAGCGGGTTATCAAAGAAATCATAGGCCAGGCCAGATCGAAGCTAAAAAGACACGAACACCCAACTGGGGAAGTTTCGAATGTGAGCAAGCCACGAGTGAAGTGCATTAGATTCAAGATGCCCGGTATGTAGACTTCGCCTGCTTATTTTTTTATTGTTTTTGTTTTGTTCATAATTTTTCCTTCAATCACTTACATGTCACTGATGTCTTTGGCTTGATTTGAGAAGTAAGGAAGTAGGCGCTAGAAACCATTACTGAGGAGGAGGAGACCAACATGGAGCAGAATAATGAAGAGGAAAATGTGGAGAAGGATCAAGAAGGAGGAACGGAGGAGTTAAAGGAAAACACCACAAAAAATGAGCCGTTGGATGACCAGGGTGGTGTCGAACAGATGTTCCGCAGCTTTCTTCAGGGAAATCTAGATTTAGGCGATCCCCCAGAAGGTGATGAGGAGCATGGTATGTTTTCTTTTTATCTTATTTCAACTTGCCCTGTTAGTTTTCATTTCTACGGTATTTTATTTTCATATTTTCATTTTTCTTAGATGAAGGGAGCGAAACCAGGACGGTGTGCTTAGACGTTCCCATGAAGACAGTTCCCCCTAAGAGGACCGCTGAGGTTAGTTCATTTCGCACCTGTGAGCCATTTACTTGGATAGAAATGCCAAGTAAGATGGATTTTGTGGCTAGCATCGCAGAAGAAGTTGTTGAACGAATTCAAGAGGTCCACCCCGAAATAGGTATTATTTTTTTAAATGGTTTGCTGTTTTAGAGTGTCACACCCTATTTCTGTTGTCTTAACGTTTGATCTTTTCATACACATAGGTGCCAAGTTGAGGTGGGCACCTTCCAAGGTAATTAGCATCGACAGTTTGCCTCCACTACCCCCAGAAGTGGAACAGGTACCAAGGCTGGTTTACAATGAGGTGGCGGAAAGCCTTGTCCATAACACCAAGTAGGTGTGGACCTGTAGGCAATCCATCGAACAACTATGGTTGTAAATCCATACAAAGGAGAAGGAAGTCTCTAAGTTATCAGTCGAACGTGACGACCTCAAAGCTCGTTATGAATTCGCTTCGGCCCGATTAGTAGGTGATAATTCTTGGCGAACGTCCGAGATTACGTACAATAGATATTGGAACTTGTTAAATCGCCATGCGTCACTAACTCAGAGGCTAGCAGAACGTAAGGCCCAGATAGACCTATTGAATCTCAAGTGCCAGGATTGGAAGGCATTTGCCTCCAAGGTGCGTAAGTGGGGCCAAGATGAGAAGAATCATAAGCACCACTATAAGAAATCTTTGAAATAAGTTTCTATAGAGAAACGTCAACTTGAGATGTTCGTGGAGGGTTTGGGCTTACGTTCTGCGTTCGATACTTTTGCGGAGAACACCATAGTTGAGATGGAATCTCCTAAGAGGGTTATTAGAACTGCTTCTGGGGAAGTTACTGTGGGTGAATTCCCTCTGAAATGTCCTATCTGGTTGGTTGTTGACAAGGGAAAGGCCTTGGTAGACGTCGACCTAGGCCTTGGTGAGATAGATTGAGCTAGTGTTTCGGAGGAGAAAATCCTTTGTCAATTGGAGTTTGGTTTGGGGGGATCTCCTATGGTGAGTATTTTGTCATTGTGAAATTGATTTGCTAAAGAACATTTGAAATTTTGACACTCTCTTATTCTTATATTGGTTGTCTCATTTTGTATTTTTAGGATGAAGGTGGTGACAATGTCCAAGAAGTTGGCCCCAGTGGAGCAGGGGCCCCTGATGCTGGTGGATCTAAAGGGGATGATCCTCCCATCCCAGATGCTTAGTTTTTTAGTTTTGTCTTTGGAACTATGCTGACTCAAATTGATATGGAAATTGTAAATTGAAAACTTTGAGATGGACGGAAACAGTTGACACTTATAATTGTACAACATTACATGCAAAAAAGATTTTTTGTTGATTTTTGTTGGTTTACTATTTTTTTCATTTTGTGTTTTAAGTGTAGCGCACGGATGTACTTATAAATCATAATGATAAACGAAAGAGGAAAACAAAGTATAAGTGTGATCTAGTTTAAGGCCATTGTAGGCCACATGCGTAGTTTAAGGCCATTGCGGGCCACATGCGTAAATAAGTAACATTTCAGATAACGTAGGTGGGTTTCTTGGTTGACCGACCATTTCTGATCATGGTTAGTTTTATGTCATTACGGACATGATAGTTTAACGTCATTCCGAACAGGGGGTGTAGTTTAATGTTTTTTTTTCTCTGATTTGTTGTAGTTTAACGTCATTTCGGACGAGTTGTAGTTTAACGTCATTCGGACATGTTGTGATGGTATTATTTTAGGGATTTTTTAATTTTTTTCATTTAAATGTTAGGCGATGTGTCAATGGGTACGATTTTGTATTCAGCGTCCCCTTCGCTGATTACGTTGAATGGTAATTTAGCCCAAGGGACGTCTGATGGAATGGCTTCTGCGTTAGTGTTTTTAGATGTCTCAGTATTCGTGGCGAGTTCTAATTGAGAAGGAGTATGTACAATGTCAGGTGCAGGTGTTTTTGTTTTAGGTGGACTTGGATTACTGCCCACCGGTTGCTTTTCATTTATGTCATTTCAGCTAGGCTTTTCGAGTTCAACCTCTGAGCGTTGGTCCATGTCCATGTGTGATGAAACAATAGGTGTAGCCGCTTCCCCGTGTATGATGATTTCACCGCTCTCATAAGGTAGGTGAATTTCTTGATGTATAGGAGAGGAGACTGCTTTCAGTTGGGCTAACCAGGGTCTTCCTAATATCAGGTTGAACCCCGACATTTCGTTAATCACAACGAAATTGGCGGACGTGGAAAAATGGTCCCCCACTATGAAGTCTAAGGTCACTGTGCCTTTGACCACCACGCGTGACCCGCTGAATGATTTTAAACATGTAGTTGCAGTTAGTTTGATTAACTTCGTCAGCCCTAGTTGTTCAACGATGGGGTATGGTACCACGTTCGTAGCAACTCCATCGCCTACATGGACCCTATGTATCTTGAACTGATTTATGCGTATCGTTATGAACATGGGGGCTATTGTTACCTCCCCTATTTTCTTATCCATTTTAATGTTATCGTTGTGGAAGCTTAGTGGTTTGGACGTTGACCCTTGGGACGAGTACATTACGGCATGAATGGATGGTTTGTTTGGGGGCAAGTTCTCGCATACTGGGATGGACGTTAGCATACATACCAAAGCTTCACGATGTGTTTGGGATGTAATAACTAAGTCATACAAGCTTAGCGAAGTGTTCTTTTGCTTGAGTGCTTGTGTGACTTGTGTTAAGCCGTTGCCAAGTCTCTACTGCTGGGGGCGTTTGTATCAGTGGTGACTGGGTCCATTGGCCCCAGCAGTTTTATTTCATGCTTTGTTGGTTCGTCGTTTTTGCTTGGAGTCGTTGTTTTAGATGTATCATGTTTTTTAGATGGTTCACCCTCGTTGCCTGCGTTTGGTTGACTATTGGGTGGCGTCATGGGTACGACGTTAAGTGGAGTGGGTTTAGGTGGCCCTATAGCCAACCGTTGACGCACCTTCTCCAAGCGTTCATGCGTAAGCTTATCCGCTAAGCGCTCTCGTGTGTGGCGTGGAGGTGGAGCTAGTCTTGGAGCTTTGGGTTGCCCCGGGATTCGTACCACATATGGAGGCGGGTGGGGTTGTGGTTGTATAGTTGGATGTGGTTGGGCAGAAGATTGGCTGGACACCCTGATGACGTAGGGACTAGGTTTACCTTGCATATGTGAGGTGGAGGCTTGGTAAAGATTAGGACTTGCGGATGTGCTAACAACGTATGGGGTTTGTCTAGGCGGAGGTTGAACCTCCACTGTTGCAACTACGAGCGGCACTTGGACTACGAAAGGGGCAGGCCAAGTAGGAGGGGTTGACAGATTTGGGGTAGTGACAGCGGGGGGCATGCACACTACATATGGTTTTTGCAGGGCGGGTGATGGTTGAGGCATGGATGCGGATGGAGTAGGAGGAACATGCACTACAAACAGTTTGTTAGGTGTTTTTGTTTATATTCAAGGTAGACGGTGTTAATGTTGGGTGTCTCGGGTTCATCATCAAAGCAGATTGTGTTGATAACGTACGGTGCCTCTTTGGTGTTCAGAGGGTCTTTATACACCCCCATAGCCTGGTTCTGTGGTTGGACCGGGTTGGCCTCATCAAAAGCGATTTGGCCTTCGTCAATCATTCGCTGTATGTCCTGCTTCAATGTGAAATAGTAATCCGTGTTGTGCCGATTGCGTTGGTGATAATCGCAGAAGCGATCTATTCTAAAACCTTTGGGCACTGGAGGCTCATCCGGCGTTTCTAGGCTTGGGTTCTGAACAAGTTGACAGAATCGATTGTGTCTCTGGATGGCCACAGGGGATATCTATTTATGTTTCATTAATCCCGCCTTCAATAGTTGATCGAATAGCTAGGAAGGTTTCATAGGCAACGACGTATATTGAGAAGGTTCTTTCCTCTCAAAATTTCTCGTACAGTTTTGTGTTGGGCTCTGCGATGATGATGATTCTGGCGCAGTCGTGGGAATAGGTCTATTATAGTTAGTAGGGGCTACTGGCGGATTGTTTGGTTGTTGCATTTCTACAATTTCCGCTATAGTTTCCTTAGCCTTCTCTTTATCCTTTTTACTGTGTTGATTTTTGAAGGCTAAGTATGCAGGGTCATGGCTATTTTGAGCCACCTCTTCTATATTTTTGATTTGTATAAAGGCATGGTTAAGATTGTGCGCATTAAGATAGTACAATTTAGATTTGAAGAAGTCATTAACGGCCCCCTTTAGAATTGTGAGCAAATATGTCTGCGCGATTGGCTAGTGTAGCTCATTGAGAGCGGCACTCCACCTCTGGATAAATTTTTGCACAGGTTCGAGCAGTGCTTGTTTAACCTGTATAAGGTTGTCCAATGTCACCTTAGGTTTTAAGTTATATTTGAACCTGGTCACGAACTGATGTAACAACTCTTCCAAGGAAAATATGGAATTCCTCGGCAGGGCCCGGTATGAATCGAGTGCTCTCCCTGCGAGAGACATAGGGAACACTCGTAAAATGGCATGTGGCCACACTTGGAGCAATGTGCATTCTAAACTAAACATTATTAAGTGAGTGTTGGGGTCCGTCTCCCCATTATATTTAGTTAGTGTTGGCAACGATATGCCTTTGGGCAAGGTCAGAGGTGGGACAAAAGGGCTGATGGGGGTCATCGTGGTAGAAGTCCACTACCTTCAGCTCTCCGTCGGCAGCCATTTTGAGGCGTTTTACCTCGTCAATTAGTTCTTGCATTAATTTTTTGGCATCTGCCCAGTCTTGGGTGCTAGGTGACATGGAAACTTGAGGTTGTGGTATATTATACAGGTTAGACTGTTGGATGGTAGGTTGAAAGGTTGAAAGCTATGCGATTGGTGGTTGTGCTTGTGGGATGTTTATGGCGTGTGGCACCAGGGACGACACATTGTAGGTGAGAGTTTGTTGTTGCTGCGGCTGCGACCGTACTTGGGGAACATTGGCTGGTGGAATCATGTGGGGTGGCACGTGGTGGTGAGAGGGTTGATATGATGTCACACCCATCGCTACCCATTGCCCAGCCACGTTTTGTGTAGGAACCCCTTGTTGGGTTACAGCGGTGGAGGGGGCCCCGTGCGTTCGGATGTGGGGGATGTAGTGGGCGAACGTGGATGCTGGTATCACATGTGGCATCCTGATCACTCGAGGTGAGATGGTTACTCCCATGTTATTGTGCGGAGGTGGTGCTTGCAAGGACGAGTCGGCTACTGCAGCGGGGATGATAGCAAGAGGGAGTGTGCTAAATTGTGGATCAGTTACCAGAGGAACATGAACCAATGCGGATGCTTTTGGTGGAGGTGCTTGTGCTTGGGTGAACCAAAGGGGTTGGAGGAGCATGACTTCCCCTATGCCTGGATGAAACATGGGGTTGATATGGGTTTGTGGATTGAGGGTGTGATAGGAGTCTTCGTGTTCGAATTGGGCAGCGAACTCGTCCTTCTCTTCCGGTTGGAAATCTACTGCAGGCTGACCTAACGACTGGCTCCTTTGCATGAGGAGTCGTGTGAAGAGCTTTGAGTACTGTTCTGGAACAGGGATTATATCGTACAGGGAAGGGATGAACTTGCGTCCCCCCTGTAGAAGAGTTCATACTGCCTCTTTACCTCTATTTTGGCTCAATCTATTGCCAGACCAGCTTGTATCTTCACACATATGAAGTTGTACTGGTCCTGGGTTATAATGTTAGAGGCTGAGTTTCTCCCTTCTAACCTTAGGGACCGATCGGGCCCCGCTGTGGGTTGTACTGTCGGCTGTGGAATGACGAGCTGTTAGGCATCCATGGTGCCTACCATGTTGGTGACTTAAGTGGTTGTAGCGGTGGTGTTTGCGAGGTTCATGATGACTTGTTGAGGGTATGACACGGTATAGAGGTGTGAGATTAGTGTACTTAATACTGCGTAAACTTACATGGTAACATGCAGCGTATACGCTTAAACGTCCAGCGTATAACAATAGCGTGGACGGCATATAGGCAGCGTATAGAGTAGCGTAGACAAGTCTACGGCATAAATCGTACAACGTATATGCTAGACAGCGTATACAGCGTCAGGGTGCAGCGTAAAACAAGATTCCAGTGTATGAAGTGTGGTATAAATGAACTGGAGCGTAAACGAGTTTGCAGCGTAAGCAGAATCTTAGAGAAAGTATGTAGCATAGACAAAATCTACGGCATAAAAAGCGTAGCGTAAACGAACGGCAGCGTAGAAAAGTCTACAGTGTAAAAATGTGCAGCGTAAACTTTGCGGTGGCGTATATGTCAGGAGGGTAACCAGGGTTTTACATGCGGCGTAAATCGTGCTGCATATATGTTGCAGCGTAGACGCTGGGAGTTTTGTGGACAGAGTCCACGTAGGGTTGATAGCGTAGACACTGGAAAAGTAGCAGAGGGTGAGTTTTAAGCAGGGTAGCGTAAATGCTGATCAGGATCTATGGCTACTTGGTTATCAACAAGTGAAACTATGAGTTGTACAGCTATAGCTTGACCTTTTGTTGAGGACTGAGATACATAATGGAGATCAAACTTTGTAGCTATCGCTTTTTATCAGACTATGCAGCTACTTTCATAGATGTTGATCATTATGGCTCTAAGTATGTTGTTCTTGTAAATTACATTGACTTGGCTCTCAAGAGGTAGTATCTCCATTTCTTCAAAGAGAAGACTAGTGCTAGAAAATACTTCTCCACTTCAGTGTATTGGGTCTTGTGAGCTACTAACACATGGCTAAGGTAGTATACAGGCATTTCTACTCCATCATCATGTTTCTAATAGAGTAGAGAGGCAATTGATGTATTAGAGATGGCAAGATAAATGTAAAATGGTTTACCCTTCTATGGAGGATAGACTATTGGTAGTTATGTTAACTCTTGCTTAAGGTTTTCAAACACCTCTTCGCATTAAGCCATCCACTCATAGTGAACTCCATTCTTAACCAAGTGGTGCATGGGCTATAACTTATTTGTAAGCCTAGTGATAAACCTATGAATAAATTGTAGCCTACCTTGTAATACCCGAAGCTCTTTAAGGTTGGTAGTTGCTACCAATTTGAATATGGCCTTAACCTTATCAAGATCTAAAAGTGTCTCTACTTCAAAGACTACAAAGCCAAGCATCTTACTAATCTTGACACTGAAGACACATTTCTTAGGATTGAGCCTAAGCTTGTATTGAAGGCATCTTTTAATCACAAGATCTAGGTCATTAACATGATCATCAACTATCTTGGACTTCATAGCTTTGCCATCTACATAATCATTAAGAAAACCTAACATGTAATCACTAAAGATATAGGTCATGGCTCTTTGGTATGTTGCTCTGGAATTCTTGAGGCCAAAGGGCATCATGGTATACTAAAATATACCCCATTGGATCATAAAGGTCATGCTTGATAGTTACTACATAAAGAGAAGTCATCCTTGATAGTTACTTTATTTAGGTTCCAAAAATCAATGCAAATATGGATACTTTTGTTTTTCAAAGGGACTATCACTATTTTGGATACCCATTCTGCATAACTCATAGCCTTAATGAAACCTGCTAGTTAGAGCTTTCAAATTTCATCATGAATTGCCAAGGCCAAATTAAATCTAATCTTGTGCACTTTTTTTTTAACTGGTCTAATGCAAGGGTCCAATATGATGTTGTGTTAGACTAGATGTGGGTCTAGGCCTAGCATATCTTCATATGACTAGGCAAATTCCTTAATGTTGTTTTGTAAGATTTTGGTGACGTCTTGGATACATTGAGGCTCTAGTGAGGAACTTACTTTAAGATTTTTCTCCTCACCATTGTGTGTTGTGATAGGAACCTCAACTAAAGGATCTTCGGTTGTCTCCCACCTTTAAGTCAAAGGCATTGACTAGGTTTTTGGGCCATTCTAAAGGTTTCTCTATTGAGGATACAAGACTCTCAGGATCAAGATCTAAGTAATTAGGGTTGATACATCATTTAATATCACCATGAGGTCCATGTAGACACAAAGGCAAACTAATTTTCTCCTAGGTACTCATGCTTTGATCCTACATATCAACCAAAAGCATATTAAGTGGCACATGGGTAAAGGTGAATAAATAATGTTAGAATGCCATAAAACACATGCAAATCTAATGCAATCAAGGCCATTCAACATCATCAATGAGATAAGGTTAATTCATAAAGGTCAAACAAGGATAAATATGAGTTAGGCCACAAATAATTAATAAAGGTTACAATTTTGCCAAGTTAAGGCCTTAACAAGTTGTGATGCTAGTTTATAGTCTTGTTAGACTAGGATGCCAGTTTAAGGCCTTAGTGAGCTATGGTCATATGGTATCAAATAGTGGCTAGGGAAGGTTAAACCCCTCATTTGATACCATTTAAAGGTCAAAAAAAGGCAAATAGAACTATAATAAGACAAATAATGAACATATAAGATGGTACAAAGGTGATAGAAGGTCAACCATGTCATCAAGGTAACATAAGTCTGAAAACAAGCCAAAACATTACTTAATAAGACAAAAATGAAGCAAAATAGGCTATACATGATAAAATTTAGCTAATATAGATAAAAAATGATTAGGTTTTTCCAGTTTTAGACCTTAGCAGGCTATGGTCACATGGTGTCAAATCGTGGTTAGGGAAGGTCAAACCCCAGTATTTGATACCATTTAAAGGTCAAAAAAAGGCAAATAGAACTATAATAAGACAAATAATGAACATATAAGATGGTACAAAGGTGATAGAAGGTCAACCATGTCATCAAGGTAACATAAGTCTGAAAACAAGCCAAAACATTACTTAATAAGACAAAAATGAAGCAAAATAGGCTATACATGATAAAATTTAGCTAATATAGGTAAAAATGGTTAGGTTTTTCTATTTTTAGGCCTTAGTAGGCCATGTTTTAAGGCTACAAGGTTATTAGGTGAGTTCAGGCATCAATCAAGGCTATTTCTAGGCTATCTAGATTTAAAAATCAAGTGTTTTGAGGCAGCCACACTAGGATTAGTGTGGAAACAAGGACCTTCATATGGAGACTAAGGAAAATATGTTTTGGGATGCAAAGAGGTCCAAAATTGAGGACCCAGGACCTTTCCAAGGTAGCACACGGTCATATCCTTCAAAATTAAGCACTCTAGAGGTCTATAAAGGCCAAAAAGTAGGTTCTGAAGTCTTCCCCCTTGTTTCCACACTGGCCAGTGTGGAAAAGAGGGGGGTTCAACATAGGGAACCAAAATATAAGCAAAATTAAAGTCAAATATGATCAAATAGGTAGCTGGAGTCTAGATCTACAACTTGTGCATCTCCTGGCTTAGTTTTGAGGCAATTGGAGGCTATTTTGAGGGTCAATAAGTGTTGAAATGGCTTCCCCCTTTTGTTCCATGCTAGGAATAGTATCCTTAACATGGAAATATATGGGGACACTTATTTGATAAATTTAGAGTGATTTTGGGGCACTTTGACTAAGTTTCTAGGCCCCTAAGGCTATATAGACTTCAATTTTGCAAGTTTCTGGTTAATTTTTGGCACGTTTGAAGGTTTTTTAAGGGTAGTTAACGTATCCTCATCCCTCCCCCATATTTCCATGGTGGGGGATTTACCCCAACATGGAAGAATGGGGAAACAGGTTTTGAAGGTTGAAATGAGGTCAAACAAGTAAAATCCTGAGGCTGTGAGGTCTTAGGCTTCTCTGGTGTAGATCTTTAGCTTCCAAGAGTGTCATCTTGCCTTAAAAAGTGGAAAAGTAACTTCCCCCACTCCCCCCACTTTGTTTCCATACTAGGAAAGTTACTCTAGTGTGGAAGAAGTAAGAATCTTAGATCTACGCTAATTCATATCATAATCAATCATACATGTTACCTCATGGGGTTGCCAAGCTTAAGGGCAATTGGTCTATGCCAAAATTTAGCAGTTTTGGACATCCCTAAGTCATTTTCTGGCTTTTCCCCTTTCTTCCATGGTAAGGATAGAAATCTCAACATGGAAAATAAGGGGGAATGGATTTTTAGCCTTCTAACATCAATTTCTTGAAGTTTGGAAGCTCTAAATGATGTCAACAAGGTTCTAGAGCACATACAAGTTTGGTTAATGTTGGTCTAAGGTTGTTATGGATTTCAAATGGCTTTCCCCCTTAATTTCTAAGCTAAGAAGGATGGAGGAAAGAATTTCTAGCATGGAGACATCATAAAACTCAAATCTAGCCCATTTTTTACTTCAATCAACCATGCATGTTAGCCTCTAGGGCTGCCGGGGTTGAGGACTAGGGTTTGGAGTTAAACCTTATCATTTTAAACATTTTTTAAGAATTTCTTGAACTTTCTCCCCTTTTTCCAAACTGGGGCTTCCATGGTTAGCATGAAAAATTGGGGGAAAATCTAATGTCAAACTTTTATTATTTCAAGGGTCATAAGGCATTTTTTGGGCTTCCCCTCCTTTTTCCACACTAGGGCTTCCATGCTTAGCATGGAAAATTTGGGAAAAAAAATTTGATCACTTTTGGTTGATCTAGCCTTACATGAGTGGTCACAAGATCACTACCATTGGCCATCAATGTCTAAGATCAAGATCTGGTCATTTTACAGGCTGTGAAGGGGCTTTCAAGCTTTCCCCCTTTTCTTCACACTAAGGGTGATAGGCTTAGCATGGAAGAGATCCCCCTTAGTTGAAAGATTTAGATCTAGGCCAAATCAATAGCCAATTGACCATGCATGTCAACCTCCGAAATCAATGTTGGATGTCAAGATTTGATAATTTGGAGGCTTCTAAGTACCTCATGCAATCTCCCCTTTTTCTTCCATGCTGGGGATGGTGTCCTTAGAATGGATGAGAGGGGGATGAAAAATTTATATAATTTTTACCCATTTTTAGACTTTTGAAAGCTCCAAGGGCTTCCAATAGGGTCTAGGATTCACTAGGCATCAAGTAATTGTCATTAGGTCATCAATTTAGGTCATTTTTAGCTTCCCCCATCTATCCACACTAAGGGTGAGAGGCTCAATGTGGCATAATATTTCCCTAGTTTGAAACACATCAAATATTAGATTTTAACTAGTTTTGACTAGGTTTGGTGAGGTTTTGAGGTTGTTGGAGATGCTTGGAGGGGTTCTAGGTCATGTGGGACCCACTTTGAGGTTAAATTTGTTCTAGATGAGTGTTGGAAATCAAGAGTGAGTGTTACCCCCTTCTTCCATGCTAGGCACTACTAACCTAGCGTGGAAATTCATGGTGCTTAGCCTTGCTCATGTTTTGCCTAAATTTGGAAACCCGCTATTGAAAAAGGTAAGTCTAGGTTACTAAAAATCAAAAGATATTGTAATGCTAATGAATTTGTAGATGTGCATGTTTCCATGCTAAGCATGACATTCCTAGCATAGATGTATGAAATCAAGATTGTCATAATGTTTGGATATCAAAATTGGCAAAAAATCTCAATGTTGATCCAAGTTTTTGTCAAAAGTAAAGGCATAGGATGGGGCCCACAATCCAAAAATCAAAATTTTGTAAAGTGAAGTTGTTTCTCCCCCTAAAACCAACATGAACTAGACTTTCCCCCATTTTTTTAGTTCACTTTCATGCTAGAGGAAAACTTTCCAAGCTGGGGGAAGGGGGAAAGTCTCCAAGCTAGGGGAAAACTTTCCAATTTGAGATGAAAGTTTCCAAGCTATGCCTTTGGTCTTCATGTTGAAGGGGGAAAATTTTCCAAAATTCTCATCCTTTCACATTGGGGGTAGGTGAGATCTACCCTCTTGTAGGTGTTTCTAGTGTAGAAAAATGCATACCCCCCATAAAACCCATCAAATTACCTTTTTTGGCATTCCAAATTGCATTTTTGATCCCCAACCCCTCTACCCACACCCCACCCCACGGCCCAACCCAAATATAGATACTATGTGACTTTTTTTCACCAAAGGATTAAGGATTTAACCACTTATGAGGTAGTTTTTAGCACCAAAGGTATAAAGTATGTGAAATTGCCCATTTTGGATCACAATGTTCACACTTACAATGAAATTTTACCTCAAGTTTCATGGGGTGAAGGCTACATGATGAAGATTGATTATAACATACAAAATTTTGTGGTGTTTCAACAACTAGCCACATAAGTCAATGAGGGATTTATAGGGCTATTAATTAGGAAGAATCTTCTATTATAGGATCTGGGTTCTGAACCACTCTATTGGGGAACCAATTGTAAGTTAACAGCCCTAGTAGCATTACTTTACTACAACTACACAGGAATCTCATCCTACATGAATAGAGTAGGTTGTAATTTGGTTGAGGATGGAGGAAAATGTGCTAAAGGATGAGAAGGATAATAAGGTTATGTAAATTCCCTTCTGGAAGATGGAGAATGAATTTTGTAATACACTATAGGGTAGTAGTAATGTGGAAAATAAGCATGATTAGAAGAGTCCTGCAAAGATGTGGGTTGCTGAACATAGTATCCATATGGATTTGGCTACCTATAAGGGTACTGCTCCCTTGGTGGTGTCATCCCCCACAAATATGGATGCTATAACTTATGGTACTACTCGTATGATTATGGTGGAGCTCCACTTGGATAATAAGCTTGTTGTTGTTGGTGGAACTACCTTAGGTTGCCTTGAGGATGAGGCAAACTTCTATGTTCTTGCCTTCATGTCAATCTAGGATTTAGAGCATACACCCCAAATTCCTATAAGTGTGACACAATAGGGAAACATTCCTTGGGATGGTCACATTGGTAGATGTCACACCCACCATTATCATATAATTCTAATTCCACAACCTCTTCTACTATAGCAGCTTTGCACTTGTCCCTTTGATAGGCACATTCAACTTCATTTCTTCTTCTATAGTCATAATCACCACCTTGCTCTTTGGATTCTTTTGCAATTTTCAAAGCAATTTGAAATTTTTCATCCAATGATTCCCACATTTTATCAACCTTAGCTGAAATTTCAAACATAGATTTTTGAATTGGCAAAGTTTTTTACTACACCACTTCATCAAGTGGTGCCTCCCCCTCACTATCATAGAATCAGACCTCCCTTTTTCTGATGAAAGGATCCCGATTATACTCCTCGACACTTTTCTATTTTCTCAACTCACCTTCTTCTTTTGTAGCTTGCTCAATCAACCTTTGAATATGATGAGCTCTTAGTTTTGACAGTCTTCCTTAGGCATAGACCCCAAGAGTTCTTCTCATTTCTAATTGGAGTCCATCTATGATATGGTGAAGCTGCTCCCACTGTGAATAACCATGGCTTGGACATCTATGCAGAAGGGAATAATACCTGCCCATGGCTACATCCAAGGGCTCATGTGTTTCTTATCACTAGCCTTGGATTTACTTTCTCAAATTAGACACGTATTGAACAACTCAAGCATTGTACTCCAACTATGAATTGATTCCATCTCCAAGGAGCAGTACCAACTTTTTTCTTCTTTTATGAGTGTCCTAGGAAATAACTTAAGATTCTGCTAATCATTTTCTATGATTTTCAAGGCACATTCTTCTTGAAAGGCTTGAAGATGGGTCTATGAATCTAAGTTATATCCCCCTTCAAATCTGGGAATATTATTCATATCCAACCTCTTGATTTTGCCATCTTTCACATGCCAGGTTGGAATTCTAACTACCTCTATAATGTTCAACATGCTTCAAGTTTCCAATAAAGGTTCATCATTATTATGATTTCGATGATACCTATGATGTCCTTTTCTTACCCTTCATTCATGGCATGGCCTATGATCATTGTCCCACCATTTACTTCCATCACAGTTTCATTGTCTACGATGTTAATCAAATTTAAAGGAGAAAGAAGAAGATGTAGATGAAGAGGATGAAGAGGGAGGAGGATTGCTACCTTCATGGTGTCTTCCACCTCCTCTTTACTTGTCACGGCCATGATCATCAAGTTTATCGTCATCATGATGCTTGCTTAAGCCCCTGCCTTAACTTCCACTTTTGCCTAAACCTAGATTGTTGATAGTAAACTATAAGTATGGATTTAAGCCCCTTTCACCAAAGTCAAGGGGAGGAGAATCTTCATGCTGGGAACCCCCAAATGGAGGATCTTCTTTATCATTTTGGTTTAGCAATAACAAGGGGTTAGTGAACCATTTCCCCTTCATAGCTTCATGGTGCTTCTCCTAGTGCCAATCTTATTTGAGTTGTGGTTCTGTGGGATAGTAGTCCTAATAGTCATGGTCCTACACAACATATTTATCATGGATATCTTGGATGCCCAACCTCTTAAGAGTTTGGAGCAACATTCCAAAAACAGATTGATCAAGATGCAACACAACTTTGCACTCCATATCTCTCCACTACAATTGTTCATCTTGATGCAAGATGAAGGTGAAATCATATACAAACTCATCTAAATGAGTGTACACCACTTTGAATTCTTGAAGCACTCGAAGTTTTGATTCATCATGCCCATGAGAAGAAGATACTTTAAATTAAATAAAAACTCACTATGCTTAAATTATAATTATAATTATAATTATTTTGAATGATTGTGATCATAGGATTTATTCCAATGATCTTAAATAATATTCACTAATTCCTAAATAGTGCACATATCAAACTACAAGTCCCCAGCAATAATGCCAATTATGAGCAACAAGTAGACCCTATACCCAACCATACGAATCACTAAGCGTTCATGTGCGATCCAATCGAATTCTATGGACTTATGGCCTTCTAAGTACACTGGTCTCTAGGAAGTGAAACTGACCATTGCAATTGTTGTCTTTCCAATTACACTTTTGAAATGCAAAAGTATGGTTAGGAGAAACTGAGGTATATGATTTTTATTATTTTTATATTTTATGTTTTAGGTCACCAAAGAATAAAGAATAATGAATACAATAATTTAATTGCTAATTTGATCTAACTAGCTAATATTTAACTAATCCTAGCATAAGCATTTGTTCCCACTTGTTGTACACATCCTAAACATGTTTAACACTACTAGGTTACCAAACGTTAAGTGTTACTTAGATCACTAAATGTTAAGCGTATGCTCAAAGTGGTCATACTTATGTGCTTAATTAATCACTATATAATCCAGCTCAATTTAGCTTAATTAATTACTTAATTACTTAAAGAATTAAAGGAAATTTCTTAAAATATTAAATGCATAAAGGAAATATTTAATCTATTTCAAAGTGTTGCAAGATTTATCAAAAAGCTCATCTTTATTACCGTAGACATTGTCATGCTCAAGTAAAATAATGCTTAAATAAAGATCCATACACTCTTTGACTCCTACTATGGGCACTTCAAAAATATTCTAACTTCTGAATGACAAAACTACAAGAGCTTCACTACAACTATGAGAATTGTCCCCTAAATGCAACTAGTGAACACTTATTTATAGGCAAAAATAGACACTGCATCAAGAGGGCCACATTAATACATCAAATCCCACATCCATGTCATCGCATCGATGGGGTCACGTCAATAAGGCCTCATNTGAAATCATCTCCATGATCTATTGTCTTATGGATAGAGCCTTTCCCTCATACCATGATGATGCTATAAGAATTTACATGTTATCTTTTAAATATGTAATCTTATAATTGCTAACTTAGCTTAATCAAGAGTGTTGCTACAATTAATTTGTACAATATGTCTTAATAATTATAATTTATAGTAGACCATATAAGGAATTTTAATAGAACATGCATTTTATTAGCATTATGATAAATCCAAATTGTCTCCATGTCATTCTATCATTTGGTTAGAGATTTTTTCTGATAAGATGATGAGGCTATTAAAATTTATATGTCAACTTTGAAAATAGTATCTTAGAATTTATATATCATGAATCAATCATGAGATTCAAACATTATTTTTATCTATGATTGTTGTATGAAGTTGTAAGATTCAATCTTTGATGAGTCATGATTTTCCTACCTCCGATATCAAATATCGGATATTGGAGCCTTGATATTGGATACCTGATATCAAGGGTCAAGATGTGATGTCAGATATCTAATATTGCGGCATATGTGCTAGCCTATAAACATAGCGCTTGGGCACATGGTTTGGATATAGTTTTTCATAGGTTTTTTTAGTAGAGTAGCCAAACTCTTGCAATTTTATTCCATAATCTTAGAGAACAATTAGTGAGTTCTTACAAAGTGGATCTAAGTTAGCTGTATGAAGTCTTATTCAAGTGGCAATGTACTTGGACACATTCCATGAACAACAATAAGATTGAAATTGATTCTTATTCATTGCAGCACTTTGACTTAGATTAGATTTGCTTTCCATGTAATTTACTTTTCGTGTACTTAGTTAATATTTACATTTCCATGCATATTAATTAAGCACATAAGTACAACCACTTCGAGCATGCGTATGACTCTTGGTAGTTCTAGAAACGCTTAACATTTGGTAACCCAATAGCATTATACATGTTTAGGATGTATGCAGAAAGTGGGATTGGATACTTATGTTAGGGTAGTTGATTATTAATTAGCAATTAGATTAGTTGAATTGATTATAAATTAAGTTTTAACCTATTTTTAATCATAAAAAAATAAAATATAAAATAATAAAAATCATATGGTTCACTTTACACTAAATTATATGTGAAAAGGCTACCACTAGTCCAAGTGGAAAGACAGTGAACTGCGATTAAGGCATAACAATCTAGATGCGACGACTAGTCCCATCCACGAAATTCGACCAGAGCATGCATAAACACTTGTGATTCATATGGTTGGGCATAGGGGTACCTTGCTGCTCATCAATCTCTATGAAACTTAAGCTTGACACACTTTACAGAATCCATATGTTATAATGATTCATTCATTCATATTAATATGGTAGAGTAGATTCATCTACATTCCTCATTATACAAGTTCATTATGATAGTCTAGATTTAGTAGTCATCCTCATTTATCAACCATGCAATGATCATGACATAAATTTGAGCTATATGATTGACATGTTTATCAACTTATTGAACTACTATTTGTAACATGATTATGTCTCCTTATGACATATGATGTTTTCAGTACAAGAACCTTAAATTTTCATGGGAATCATTAAACATTTATAATTTTTTCCTTTACTGTGAATTATTTTGCTATTATATATAAAAATGTATTTTCTACATTTTCTTTATCTTTGCACATAACATTAGAAAATAGTTTGCAAAATTTAATAATGATGTCAAAGGATGAAGAGATTTTATATAGGTAACAATTTTTTAGACGGAATGTGTGGTTACATCATAAGTATCATGAGAATACTATATTAGTAGAGGAAATAATATATTATATTAAAGAGGGAGATCTAGTTCAAGATAGCCAAAAGACTAAAAGAGACAAACTATCTAACCTAATTTAACT
The DNA here is from genome assembly GCA_015680685.1 of Gnetum montanum. NCBI lineage: Eukaryota > Viridiplantae > Streptophyta > Gnetopsida > Gnetales > Gnetaceae > Gnetum > Gnetum montanum. The sequence goes on from MNCI01007255.1 coordinate 116,463, forward strand.
AGGTGTATTAGAATTTGACATTTTTTTATAATATAATTATAGTGAATGTCATGCTTTTTTTTCAAGAGGCTATATGCTTGCTATGGTAATATTAGATGTAAAATTTCTTGAGGATAAAGACTTTGGATGTATGATATAAATGCCAGAGATAGTGAAGGATAATCAAATTAGTTACAAAATATATGCAAGTAATACTATGACAAAAGCTCATCCTTACAAGAAAAAAAGACATGTTCATATGTCTAATTCATTAGGTGAAATCATGACTACTACTTTTGTATCATATATTCAATATATCAATGAAATTCATTATTGTAAGAAGGGGTGTCTTGGTACAATAACATTGGTGGAATTAGCCATAGTGAGCAAACTAATGTATGATATGGATGCAAATATCAAAAGAGCCTTCATTCTCAATTAGTTGCATACAAACAAAGAAGTCATTAAAGACATATTATCAATCTAAACTATGAAATTTAGTGGAAAGGAAATACGTAAAACATCGTCGAGTTTAATTCATGATATTCCATGCAACACATTTTACATTCACATGAGTAGTTTTTAAAAATGTATTGTTACAATAAAGCATGGAAATAATGAAAAGATAAATCAAGGGCACATAAAATAGCTCAATCCATGTTATTGAAGAGTTGATAGAAGCCTTGGTTGATCATTCTCTACATACATCCAAACTAATTATTTAGGACAATATCACAGCACTAGTGAAATACTTGCTAATGACAATGAATCAAACAATTATTCTTCAAGACTATGTCATTCCTCAAATGAAAGTTATGAATATTCCTACCTTGAGTAGAAGCTTAATATCTAAGTTATTTTTTAAACACTTTCCAAATATAGTATTCACAAAAGCATTTGATTTTAGTGTATGTTGAACATGTCAGAATTTAAATTACAAAAGAAAATCAACTTATGATCATGTTAAAAAGAAAAAAGATACAAATATAACTATGCTCATCAAGATTCGGCAACAAGAAATCTAAATATGTACTTAGCATATTCCATAATAAGATGAAAAGAAACAAGATGACATTAGTTAGATTACTTGTCCTACATAACGAAGTATCAAGAAAAGAAAAATTTTAGTTTTCATTAATAAGCATACTAGTCCATGGTAAGGGTAATAATGGATTTAACCATTTCATACCATTTTATGAAAAAATGATCTTTCAGTTTATAAATACTTCTTTTCTTGAGTGCTTACATGATTTGAAGGTAAAACAAGTTAACCAACTAAGTTCTTTTTGTAGTATTGTTGAGGAAGATTTAGCAACTAGTTATGCATTGCTTGATAACTCCATTGTGCCAAACATTAATAACCTAAAAGATGAAATCAAAAAGAAAAATGAAATTATAAGGAAATATGCACCACTTCCAAGGACTTTATTTTTGCAAATTGATAACTATGGTGGGGATAACAAAAACAAGTATGTTTTTTTTATTTCTATCCTTACTAATAGCTGAAGCATTTTCATTGTCATTGAATTAGGATTTCTTCCTATTGGTCATAGTCATGAAGACAAAGATGGAAGTTTTGGTCACCTATCAAAAATTTTAGGAAAAGTGATATATGCAATCTACCACAACTTATAAATATGTATCATATAGTAAATTATGATAGTTCATAGATTTATAGTTCTTAATTTATAAAGAATGTTTATGACTTCAAAAGTTATTTGAAAGATTATATGTTAGATTTAATTAAACACTTGATTAGGACACAAAGCATCAATTATATAATATTTTATGTCATTGATGCAATGCCAATAATGTCATGGAAAAGAAATATTAGAAAGAAAATTTTCTTTGATACAATTGATCTCTAGACAAGGAAGGATGGTCAACCATATCTTCCTATGGAAGATCCACCAATGTTATCACATTCGAGTATAGATGAAAGGGAATTAGAAAATATTATAGAGAGAATTTAGAGATATATTACATTACAAGATGATGAGATTAGAAGAAATCTTCAAAATAATGATAACAATAGTATGGGAAAGAAGAATTAAACATTGACAAAAAATTATCCTACAATTGGATTATTTTAAAAAGCAACATTTTTTTAATTTAAATTTAGGGTTTTAACTTAGAACATAATTGACACCATTTTTTTGAAACAAGGATGGGATGATGATGATGATGATTTTGACCTAGAACAAAGAAAAGTGTCTCTAAAATAGGTACAAAGGAATAAGAAATATATAATATCATTGAATAGGAATTAGGGTATGATTGATGAGTCATGAGTATGTCAACCCCGATATTGGATATTTGATATCGAAGCTCCAATATCGGATACACGATATCAGGTCCCAAGAAATGATGTTCGATATCTAATATCATCTCCTCCATGCTAGTCTATAAATACAACACTTGGGTGCATGATTGGGGGGAAGTTTAGTTTCAGTTTTCAATTAGCCTTTTCATATATTGTTGATTTCCAATTTTGTTATTTCCAATGCATGCCCGTAGTGTGATGTTTGTGATTGTACAGAATTGTTATCTGAGTGTGACATACTTGGACACATTACATGACTAGAAATAAAGATTGTGATTACTTCTATCATTGCAACATCCACTTAGATTTATTATTGATTTAATTATTTTAATTATTTACTATTTTCTTTAGTTAATGTTTCCATTTATTTCTATTTACCATTCCTATAATTAAGTGGAATGAGTACCACTTAATCACAAGCACTTAAGTGTAAGTACTTGGTAACCCAACAATGTATCGTTTGGTGATCTGAGTGATGTATGCTTGGTAATCCTAAAGGTAGTCTCACAAAGTCCAAGGCATGTGTAGGCAATTAAGAATGGATACTCATCACATGTAGGCTAGTTTAGATTTTACTTTCTATTATTTAGTAGCTTAATTAATTTATCTCTTTGTTATCATTAGGAGAAACATAGTATTAGACAACAACATATGCCTCACTTTGGACTAAACCATACATGAAAGAGTTACCACTAGTCCAAGTGGGAAGATAGTGAACTATGATCAAAGCATAACAATTTAGGTGCACAACTAGTTCCATCCATGAAATTCAACCAGATCATGCATGAGCACTTGTGATTCGTATGGTTGGATGTAGGGGTACCTCACCACTCATCATTGGCACTGTTCTTGGAAATGGTGCTAGTTATCTAGATTAGGTATATTATACATAATTACTATAAATGCATTTATGATATATCTTTCAAAAAATATTAAGTCACACACACCATAAACCAACAATAATGTCTCTTTCACAAGGAAGCGATAACGCACTTTGTAATGAAAACATTCATTGGAGAACTAACAAAATATATGTTAAAGAAAGTTGGAGTGACCAACCTTATGCAAGGGTTTCATATGTTTATGACCATCCTAATGACACTCAAAGACCACAGTCACCTAAGATAGACAACCCTAAAGAAGATGAAGTAAGTCCTATACTAGAAGAGGCCCCAAGGCCTAGGGCCTCCTCAAAATCTAAAAAGGATAAATCAAGGAAACACTATAGAAGCCATGGCAATCCTTCAAGTTCCTCATCTTCCTCTTCCTCTTTAACATCTAGTTCTAGCAAGAGATGAATGTAGGTATAGAAACCAAGCTCATCATTGGCATCAAAATAAAAATGAAAATAAAAATTGAACCCACAATTGAAATCAAAGATGTCAAAATGAACATAGACAAAATCATCACAATCAAATGGATAAAAATAGAAATTTTCATCACAACATGTCAAATGAAAATGAACCCTTGTTGGCCACTAAGAGCCTAATGTAGATCACAGAAGCAGTTAAGATCTATCATAAGCATCGCAAAAAAAGTTACCTACCTACGCTTGATATGAATAATATCCCTAAGTTTGCAAAAGGCTATGATTCAGATCCACAACATGATTTACAAGCCTTCCATGATGCCTTTGTCTCATACAACATTGACAATGGGTAGCAAAAGCTTAAGCTCTTTCCTAAGACACTAATTGATAAAGCTGAAGTGTGGTATAGATCAATGAAACCAAATTCAATTCGATGATGGTCCACAATGTTGGAACTCTTCAACAAGAAATACTAGACCTATGCAAGGGTGTCCAACCTGAGGAAACAAATCCAAGGATGGAGAAAAAAACAAGATGAACCCTTCGACATGGCCTTAGATAGATATTATTATCTACTAAATAGATGCCCAAGACATGGTTTCTCTGAGGAAAGGCAACTTTTCCACATCATAGATGGGCTTCATAATGCAATAAGAGAGACCCTTGGGATGTATGCCCCAAGTCAATTATATGAGCTATGAACCCATTAGATATGAGAGCTAATTAAGCATGTGGAAAAAGAAAAAGAAGAGCTATGTAAATGGGAGAATGTTAGGAAAAATCACTGAGATCCAACTCTTCAAACAAAGGAGGTTCATATCTATGGTAAGGAGAAAGAGGCAGCTCTCGATAAGGTGATTCCACAACAAACCTTGCTGATGCAAATGTCTATTGATGAACTTGAAGCAAATTTTAACAAGATGTCAAAGTGGATATATGAAAATGTTACAACTCTTATTAAGATAGTCAAGGAGAAGATCATGCAAAACAAACTAGGCAATCATAATAAACAAAGGATACATAACCATGAAATAGCTAGGAACACTTTTTAGCAAACACGAAAAGTGGCTAAAGAAAGTGAGGCTATAGAATCAACCATAGATGAAGATAATGGATGTGACATCTACATATATGACCATCCACAGGGCCATTGTCCAATCTTGTTGCATCTACATGAGCATTGAGTAGGTGCATTAAACCCAAAGTTTGTATAGAAGCACATGTTTGGGAGATTTCCTTTCCCACAAGGTAATTATAAACAACCCCACAACCAATTGTACTATCCTAGGAGGACTTAATAGCAACCTCAACACTATCATCAACCATAGTGGCAACAACCATAGTCATGGGGGAGGCCACCACCAAATTAGTCCTATTCTTCCTATTCACTGAAACCTTACAAATATCATGCTCAACACCTTGTTTCTCCAACTAGTTCTACATACTCTACTTCAAATCGTCACTATCACTCTCCTAAGTACCATACCCATGACATCCCCTGAAGGATCACCATCTCATGCCTCTTACCATCCATCCTACCCTCAATATTCTCATACTCCACCTCATCACACACCACTACTAGTGACATAGGAAGGTTTAGCACTACACTATCCACAAACCAATGTCACTTGTGCTACGAATGTGCATAGAAATGCTAATACCAATAGGTTCCCATTGCAAACTTGGAAACATCATTTCTTTAGGAAGGGTTGTAGGCAAAATCAAAATACTCATAGATTGATCACATCATCTAAACCATTGCAATGCCAATCTGGTATAATGCCTCCCTTTTCACCACCACCATTCTCTAATCCTACACAAGGGTCATCATCCATTGTTACTCTAATTCCAAATCAAAGCAATGAATCTACAAGCATGGTAATACCAAAAAATCCATGCATACCATATCATGATCAAGGATGCAATCATGGATCAAACATCCGCAACGTTACCACACATCATACCCTAACCCACCATACATTTAACAATCAAGTCTATGACCAAAAATTTGTCTACCCAACCACCACGACACCAACATACACCCAGTGGCTCAAAAATGAATAATTACCAATGTTTTATACATTCATGGATCCTATCTATCTACTTATTAATCCTTGTCATGGCCAAATGTTTAGTCATGGGGTACACCCCCCATTATAATCTTTAGGATTCATAAGCATTTTTCATCTTTTTTTTTTACAATTTTTTTGTCAATCTCTTATTTCTTGATACAATTTTTCCTATTCCTTCCAACTTTTTCTATCTATTGTTTTCATTATCTTTGTTATGTAATCTTACTTGTGAATAAAATGACCATGTAGCCCATTGAGGTGAGGTTTTTTCTATGTTTTCAAGTCATAAAGAACTAATTATTCGAACAGTGAGACCATGTCATCCATCCACTCATTTCATTAATAAGAGGTTCTTTCTCTAGTCATAATGATATTCTTTTTCATCATCTAACCTAAAAATAAATCTATAATCATTATGTCCAGGTAGAAGAGTGAAGAACCAAGGGGAAATGTAAAGGGTGTGACATTAATGGGATTTGTGGATTCTCTTTGGCCACATCTATATGTTCTATCATGTTGGTTTGGTTATAATTATATCCTTGTAGATCTAACCAAAAATGGGAGTAACAGTCACATAACAAGGCACTGAATAAATTTCTGAGGGTCCCACTAGAAATACATGTACCCATGCCTAAATTTTGGCAGCTTCTTAGAACTTCCAAGAAAAATTTCCATAAATAACCTCCTCCCTTAGACAAAACAGCAAGTGATGTTACTCCCTGCAACTCTGATAGTCTTATAGTTGACAATTGATGGGATGAAATGATGCGATGTCACTAAACTGTGATTTGGACTTGGTTTGAATCTTGGAAATAAGGGCTCATGGTTNGATGGGATGAAATGATGCGATGTCACTAAAATGTGATTTGGACTTGGTTTGAATCTTGGAAATAAGGGCTCATGGTTGTTTAACCATTAATAACACACAAGGATTCACTATGCCTTGGGTAAGACACCTCATATCCCAATTTCTACAATCCTTTCTATAGTCCATCTAATCTCACTATTCGTATGATTCTAACTTGTGGTTTTTTGTAGCCTAGAGTTATTATCTCAAATTGGTGGTTTTCACATGTGTGTTTTGTTGCCCAAGTATGCATTGTATTTAACCCCTTCAATGCCTACAAACATTTTTAGTTGTGGTAACACAAGGGCATCATAGGCTAGAGCTTGCTTTGGGGAGAACCCATTTGTGTAGATTTTATGACTTGTACTTGTTTGACACAACCACATCATTCTTCACCTTCTAAGTGCTTAATTATTAAATTTCATAGTTTCCCTTATCATATAATTGATCTATTCCACAACATATATTTAATGTCATTTTTCTTGTATCTTCCAAAGCTTTAAATGTTGATGACTCTATCTTCTAACACTTTCGATGCCTAAAACTAATTTCCTACTTACCCCATAACTATGGACCTAACCTAAAACCTTCCAACCAATCCTAGAGCTTCATTTTCCATGCTTAGTACGCTCAATTAATGCACTTTCATGGACCCTAATATTGAGTACCCAATATTGGGTCAACCTCAACATAGGATACCCAATATGAAGTACCCAATATCGGGTCAAACAAACCTATAAAGACGATCCCCACTATGCCCAAAAATTCATTCTCTTCATTTGCATCTAGGGGAGTTTTTTAAATTTTCTTTCGCAACTTAGAGTTCTATGCAACCAACTTTCACTTGCAATATCTCACTCAATATCGCTCTAATTCTCATACCATTTGAACCTATTTGAACCTAGAGTGTTAAACTTAGTCATGGGTGGTGCTTGCATGGAGAACTCATACTGATTTTTCACAATTTGCTATCACCCAAAAGGTATTACAAGGGTAAGAAGGTTAAAAAACTCAATCATTATAATGATAAATCAATCATATTAATGCCATAATATTCACAATAGACCATACATAAGCAAAAAGGAACTAATCACGAAGGCTCATAAACACGAAAATCATCTTTTGGGCAATATTCCAAAAACTTTTCTAACTCTGCAATCAAATGAACAAATAATGTTAATGAAACTAAGGTCATGAGTAAGGTATAAACTTAGTAACAATAAATAATAACAACTTAGTAACATCTGATCCTTGATTGATTGTAGATGGCTCCAAAAAGAGGAGCTCAAGGAGGACCTTCACAGGGAGCAAACAAACTCCCAAGGAGTGGCAAGGGCCAGCAAGGCAAGCATGTAGAGCACAAAGAATAGGAAGCCTAATCATTTAATATCCATCAAGAGGCTCCTATCATAGGATAATCGGTCCAAGGAGAGGCTATGGTACAACTAGCCCTCGTGCAAGGACAACACCTCACGTTGGCCCCAGAATGCCTTGAGGCCATTCAAGAAAAATCCATGTTAATCATGGTCATTGTGGAGATGAACTTCAACCCATTTATGGGGTTTTCTCTAGAGGTAATTCGAATGCAACTTCAAGCATCACCTTTATCATCCATCCTTTCAAATAGTAGTGAATGGTACCTTAGTGAAACCTACCAATTCTAGCACAACAAAGATGAAGGTACCACTGTTAACATTTGTGGAGTCAATGTTTCATTCTTAGTTAAAGCAATTGTAGAAGCTCTTAATCTACCAAATGAGGAGGCTAAGTTAGCCCATCTGTCCACAAGGTCTAACCCTAACACTCAAAAGTTGTGGTTGAGGCGAGCATACAAAAAGGATGACAAAACATACAATAAATTAACTTTGGGAGAGAGGACCTATTTCAACATAGGGACATATCACCTCTTCCCCACCAAGGGGCTCAATAGGATCTCCACATATGCAACCAGGGGAAGTGCCATACTAATGGGTAAATACATGGACAAACTTCCCCAATTATATTACACAAAAATTCAGAGGCAATTTCAAGAGAAGAAGGTAGGAAAGCTAACAGTTCCATTCCATTGCCTAATTCAAAAATTGTGTAATCATATTAAAATCCTAGGGTACATAAACGACATTCTTAAGAAGGATCAAAATGCCTCCTTCACTGAATTACATAAATTGACAACATCAAAGAAAGACCTTCATGAAGAACTAGAACTAGAGAAGGAAGCAAAACTAAAAAAGGAAGCAGAAAAAGAGCCTGGACAATGCCACGAAACATGGGTTCCACCACTGCTGACACAAGACTACAGGCCAATAATGAGCCACTTATAGAAAATTGATAAAATGCTTAGCTAGGGGAGCAGAGAGGAATCAAGCCTCTTTAGAGCCCACTATTTTGAAAAATCCAACAAGGGGAGAGATCTCACTACAATCAGGAGGAGAATCCTAGTGGTCACATCAAATCTTTGGTAATGTTGCATCCTTCCAAATGATGCTTGAAATAAGTGAAGGTGCCACGGTAGTGGTCATGCAGCATCAAGATGCATCAGGCACAACAGAGACGATAATAAATCATATTAAAGAGTCTTTCAATGTGCCTATTGTGCCTTTAGTTGATTTGACAGGGACCAAAGATACACAAATGCTTGCTAGGACTTTGATGACTCTTGTGGCACATGAGGATGTGTTAGGTCGACTGCTACAAAGAGGGAAAGTGATGACCACCTTGTTTGACATCCCCAATGATGTCACTACAGCACAATCAAACCTCATAGCCACCAAAGGAAAGCTGGTCATGGTTAAGATTAGGATGAAACATGTAGAAGTGAAAGTGTAATGTTTGCAACAAGAGCTAACTACCTTGAGAGCTAAGAGATAGGATCTTGTCCAATTTATTAAGTCTGACTAGCTAGATTCATTTAGAACATAGCAACTAAACATGTTGATTGAGGAAAATAAAGCTACTAAGAAAGAAAAGGAGAAGGTAGTTTAAAATGCCTTTGCTACTAATGCATAATCTTATGCTCATAAAAAAGCATTGACCACCATGCAGGAACAAAATAAACAGCTCACTGTAGAGAACTCATGATTGACCACCATTGAAAAACAAAATAATGTTCATGAAGAAAGTGTCAATTAGTTAAGAGAACAACTAATGCGGGTCAACCAAGATATCAGCAAACTAGTTAGAGAAAATAGAACCCTCTCAATGGAGTAGGTCCGCGTCATTTGACAAAAGTTTGCAATTAAAATAAGTGTGTGGTAGAATGAGGCTAAGAACCATGAAAATTTGAAAGAACACTTCTAAGACCACATAGGCATGTACAAGTAGATAAACGAAAAATAAATCCATATGGCTAAAGCCCATATTGGGTCCATGTCAACACAGAATCCTAATTGATAGCTAATTCTAAATAGTTATGCACTAGTTCATCAAGTGGAAGTGAAGAACAAAGACCTGTAGATTGAGGATTTGAAATAATACATGGCATTGGCTAACCTTAGATATGCCAACCTTGCCATGTTAATAGCAGGTTAGCATAGAAGTGAGCTAGAGAAATAGGTAGCAACCACTTATGCATTATATGAGAAAGAGTTTGCAAATAGATAAGCTAGTTTGTAGAAATTTCACATTGCAAACTTAGAACTTCAAGTGGTTAAAGCTCGCTATCATGGATAGAAAGATGTCACTTCAAACCTAACCAAGAAACTTACAAATTATCATGAGTTCAAAGAAAAGGCCAAGGCATTTGAAAAGGAGTGATAGAAGTTTTTGGCCTAGTACGTGAAGGCCAACAAAATGTTTCCACAACTACCATACCCTTAGGATGTATCGACACCAACACACATCGATTCAGCAACCTAGATGGTATACGACCCAAGGATGAAAGAAAAGAAGTTGCAGAAATTGCTTAATCACTACAACATTCAAAAGCTTAGCAATAAAAGAAAGCGATTGATGGAGGATCCACCACCTCTGGGAACTACATGAGCTTTCCATTTTTTATGTCTTGTAATGTTGTATCCAAAATTTATTGTAAAACACCATTGTGGCATGTAGAAGTCCATTTTTTTTTTGTTTGATTATTTGAGTTAGTCAATAATTCCATGCCTTCCCAACATTTTATAAAGAACTTGTTCTTCATTTTTTTTAACTTAAGGATGAGTTCTCATTAAGTCGTGGGGGTATGATTAGTCATGAGTATGTTAGCCTCAATATCGAATTGGGGATGAGTTTTCATTCAGTCATGGGGCTATGATGAGTCATGAGTATGTCAACCTTAATATTGGATATCTTATATCGAGGCTCCAATATTAGATATGTGATATCAAGTCCCAAGAAACAATGTTGGATATCCAATATCATCTCCTTCATGCTAGCCTATAAATACAACACTTGGATGCACAATTGGAAGAGTTTAATTTTAGTTTTTAATTAGATTTTTCATAGATTATTGATTTTCAGTTTGGTTATTCCGAGTGCATGCTCATAATGTGATGTTTGTGATTGTATGGAATGCTTATTTAAGTGTGAAGTACCTGGACACATTACATGATTGGAAATAAAGATCACAATTACTTCCATCATTGTAGCATTTACTTAGATTTATTATTGATTTAATTATTTTAATTATTTATTATTTTCTTTCGTTAATATTTCCATTTATTACTATTTACTATTCTTGTCATTAAGCAAAATAAGTATGACTTAATCACAAGCACTTAAGTGTAAGTACTTGGTAACCCAATAGTTTATCATTTGGTGAGCTCAATGACATATGCTTAGTTATCCCAAAGGTAGTCTTAGAAAGTTCAAGGCATGTGTGGGTGATTAAGAATGGATACTCATCGCACATAGGCCAGTTTAGATTTTACTTTCCATTTTTCAAAAGCTTAATTAACTTATCTCTTTATTATCATTAGGAGTGGCATATGATTAGACAACATCATATGTCTCACTTTGGACTAAACCATACATGACAAGTTACCACTTGTCCAAGTGGGAAGATAGTGAACTACAATCAAAGCATAACAATTTAGATGCACAACTAGTTTCATCCATGAAATTTGACTAGATCATGCATGAACACTTGTGATTCATATGGTTAGGCATAAGGGTACCTCACCGCTCATCAAAGATAGACATTAGAAAAATAACCCAAAAGCATCTTTCAATCCCTTTATAAATATCCATGTAGGAATGATGCTTCTAGTATGAATAGGAAATGATCAAGATATTATATGGGTTGGCTAATGTGTAGAGTTGCAAGTTGATAAACATGATAGGAAGTTAACTAAGATGCATGTTAAATGATACAAGCCACAAGAAAAACCAAAAAAAAAATAATTGATTAAAAGAGATTAATATGTAAATTTGGTAAATCTAGGATAAACATGTTTAAATCAAAAGAATATAATATATGGACGAATATCAAAATTATAAGACATCAAAAAGGTTAAGATAGAAAAAAGGCTAGAGAGGCAATAGAAGATCTACTAAAGAAAATTTCAAGTGATAAAAATTAGTAATGTTAGAAAATGGAATATTTTATGCTAGAGAGGCAATATATGGATGAATATTAAAATTAGAAGACATCAAAAATGTTAAGATAAAAAAAAGGCTAGAGAGGCAATAGAAGATGTACTAAAGAAAATTTCAAGTGATAAAAATTAGTAACCTTAGAAAAATGGAATATTTTATGCTATTTAAAATTTTGTTATATTATTGGATAGACTATGTAAATGAATGTTAATTATAGAAATTGTAGTCATATCTCAATAGAATTGTAATTTTATATGAAGACTTAAAATTTTTTAATGTCTATAATCAAATGCTAAATCAAATTTATTTAAATGTGATTTCAACTATATTTTTAGCTGAAGTTAAAAAATGTTATTTCTATTCATAGAGATTAAAAGATAGCAATAAATTAATGAAAGTTAAAATATAGATTTTCCAATTAAATAAATTTTCATAAATTAATCTTTGATAAATCCTTATTTTCATTAATACAATACCAACTTTTATAACACCATTCAAAAAGTTACAAATTTCTAAGGATATACAACACTTTAAATTTTTCAAAATTAATAGCAAATTCTAAATTTAGTGAAAATTATCCTTGTATCTTCTAGACAAGATTTTCTCAAGTGCATGCATCAAACAAAAATGAGGTTACATAACCCCATTTCTGTTAGCTCTCAACCCCAATCTAACCACTAAGATTATAGTTTCTCTTTTCAAGTTTTTTCTTGTTTATTTTCGTTACTTTCTCATTACAAAACTTGCTCATATTATACTCTATTACATCTAATTTAGGAATACAATTTATCTTTCTATTTTTAGGCTAAATGTTTGTTACATTGCTGAATTTTTTGTATCTATGCTTTACACATGATACGCTAAGAAACAAATTTCTTTTCTTTTCCAAAATTTTTATCTTGCTTACTAGAAATAGGAATAACTTATTTGAATTTTCATTTAAATTCCTAGCAATTGATAATATCACATCACTGTCATTATCATTTTATTTCTCAATCTGTGTTTCATGTAAACGTAGCTTAGCTTGCTAGTTTTTAAATGATTTAGAAATCCCTATTAAATTTCGAAGACATGTCTTCAAACTATTTGGTGATTATAAAATGCCTAGCTCATTTTATATAAGGTTGTCACAAATATGATTTACAATGATTTTCACCATAACAAGTTCAACATTATAATGATAAATAAGAAGGAATCTAAAATTGTTATTACATATCATCTTTCTAGATTAAGATGGAATAATAATGTTGATGAAGTGCCTTTGTTCGATCAATTTCCCAATGAATCTTTATTTGTAAAAGCTACTATAGTATCTTTAGTAATAAATATTCCTTGATTCACTGACTATCTTATAAACTTGAAAGAGCAAATGGTCTCTTCTAAATGTCATAAGTAAACGGTCTAATAATTCCTACATTAGGTTAAATACTTTATGGAAATAGAGGGAGACCTCTACAAAATCTATATTGATGGCTTCTTGTGACAATGTGTTTTAAGGAGAACCAATTGAGAGTTTGCTAAGATGTATACACAGGACTATGTGGTGGGTGCTACATAAGTAGAATAATGATAATCAAAATTCTCATCTCTAGATATTTCTGGTCAAATCTCTTTTGCAATGTTCATTAATTCACTGAGTCCTATGAGTGATATCAAAGACATGGTAAGGTATCAACATGGTTTGAAGGACCACATTAGTGGATACAACCACTAGAGCTTTTTAATATGTATAGGATTGATTTCATGGGTTTCATCACCATGATTAAAAATCCTACATCATAGTGATCATAGAATATTACACAAAGTGAAA
>MNCI01007256.1:10728-53109 GCA_015680685.1 Gnetum montanum
AGGTATATGATTTTTATAACTTTTATCTTTTTATCGCCTATGCTAAGAGAGGAAAGGGTGAAGAGACTAAGTAACTAACTTTCACTAACTAAGCTTTAATCATCCTAGCATCAATATCCATTTCCACTTACCGTACACACCCTAAACTAGTGCAACATTACTAGGATTACCAAACACTATTCAGTACTAGGTCACCAAGTCTAGCACATGTGCTCGAAGTGGTCGTACTGAATGCACTTAACTAGGAGTTGAGGGTTGAGAGAGATTAATTATCTAAGAAAGCATTTAAGCATTTAACATTAATTAAATCCTAATTACCTTAGTCCATGCACTGCAAGGTTTATCAGAAAGTTCATCTTTATTTTCGTACACAAATGTGTGCTCAGGTACAATTTTCTCGAATAAAGATCCATTCACTTTGAGACTCCTACTGCGGGCACATGGAAATTATTCTATCTCTGGAATGGTAAAACTGATAGAGTTTAGCTAAGGGTCTAGATCTAGATGAGAAAACAAGAGAAAGCCACCTCTTATTTATAGACAAGGTGACGGGCTACAATATCGTGTACGTGATATCGCAAGGGCCCATGCGATATCACGTCCCATCATACCCCCATGACTGAATGAAAACTCATCCTCGAGTTCCTTACAAAATATTGGGAAGGTATGGGATTATTAACTTGAATGATACTAATGGTGAATGGGGTGACATGTGAACGGATCATCATTACAAAACATGATAAAATTTAGTGTTCACGACAACAAGAGTGAACACTATACACATTTGACATCCAGCCTTATTTGGTAGCTGGGATAGAAGAGAGAAGGGAGAGAGAAAAGAAGAAGTTCGCTACTACCAATGCCAAGATTGCACCTTTCGTTGTTCGTCCATAAGTGCGTCATCAATCTTGTTCCTTGCATAACTATTTCAGCACTAGTACATTCCAAGTGTTTCCTCCAGATCCAATCCGTTGTTGTATGATTTCCACCTGCACATACAACACAGTCTAATATTAGCAAGGGTAAATGAATCACAATGTAGTTAATACCTTGTCTCAGTGTAAGGTCCATTGGCTGAGTTGTGATATGGCTGATATAGATCTAGAGATATAATACTGGTGACTACTTGAGGTGTAGGGGTTAAGAGAAAAATCGAAAAAATTGGACCAGGACCCCCATGACTGAGAGCAAACCTCCGGTAGTGATAGAAAGATAAGGAATAAGAAGGATGGAGAAAAAGAAACAATGACCACATTGATAAAATGGATGCCAAAGATGGGAATGAACAAAATAATTGGTGATTGCATAAATGTTTAAGGGAAAGAAATTAATGGGTGCACCAAATAGGAATGCCAGTGGGTCCTCCCCAAAGCAAGCTCATGCCCTTAATGCCCTAACAATCCCACATTCAAAGAGTCTGTAGGCTCTAGAAATGTCATTTGGAAGAAAAAGTTAACATCTTAACCGCAAGATTTTACCGAAAAGAAAACAATGCATCAACCAAAATATAGACTACTGATACAACCGGCAATGAGTTGATAAATGGGGAAAGAAGGATGGAAATGAGAGAATGGAATGGAATCTCAAGAACAAGGTGGTGTACAACCTCGTGTGTATTGATGGTTAATGTGACTTAGTAGATCCCATTCCAATTCCGTCCTCAAACAAACCACATTTAGTGACTTCGCATTAATACATCCGACCCATCCATCCACTTGAAGTAACAAGAATGCCTTCACCAAAGAGCCGCCACCATTCCGACGAAACGAAAGAGGAGAAAGTGGGAAGCAAGAAGGGCCTTATTTAGAGGGAACATGTTTATTTTAGTTCCATAACTAGTGCTTGTAGCCCAAATGATTATTTCCTATAAGGGGTGTGCTTTGAATTCTCACTTTTTTTTATGTTTTTGCATGAGAACCACACCATGCAAAGACTTATTATTTTTATTTGCTCAACTCCTCGATAATGCGGCAATGTCAGAATGGTAAGAAAACTCAAGAAAAAAACATTCAAGCACCCAAGAGAATGGCCAACACAAGTGTATCAAATCCCTTTGAAGTTACACCCTTTTCAATCCTTGAGTCCTTCCTTAGTTTGAGAAATGCTCAGTCACCGATTCGTTGATGGTTCTTATTATTAAGAAAGGGACTGTACTGTTCCAAGCCAAGAGAGACCATAGAATTTTATGGATGTATGAATGAAGGGGAATCATTGCCTACTATATCAAAAGAACCATACCTTAGTATCAACATCATAACTTAAAGGTAAAAACCAAACATTAGCAATTAATGGAATACAGTTCATACCACCATCAGAGCACTTATTAGGTGACAAATCAAAAAAAATAATCAAACACACAAAGAAATGAAAAAATATAAACGATGTTCTAAAACAAAAACAAGAAAAGTTAAAGAAATTTGTAAAACAAAAAATGTGTAAAATAAAAACTTAAAAAGAAACTAAGGGCCTCAAATGATCAGCATAGGTGGCCATCTCCCCCATGACTGAATTGGGAGGAAGAGATCTGAAATAAGGAGCAAGGTCATCCTCTCTCAGAGGTATTATGTGCACCAGCTATTCTAAGTTCATGGAAGGGTTTGGTTTATTGCACATAGACTAGTATTCTCCTATCGGAGTACTCATTTGGATTTTCTAAGAGTTTCCAACTTCCCTCGATTTGTGGTTTCAGATTAAGGGTTGGAAGTTGACGACACTCTTGCTCCAGTGCATCTATACTTCCTTCATGGGCGCAAGTTGGTCCCCTAGTTAGTTCCATGCATATTGGTGGGTTGCTCTCTTGATTAGTTGTCAACCACTAGATGTTCTCTTGTTGTGTGGTTGCTACATACAGGCACTTTTGTATGTTAACTTCTTGGGCACACCGGTTCCATGCAAGAGATGTTGAACACTCCTGTACGCTATCACCCTCTGTATCACTGTATGTGATGCATGGAACCTTCTTCTTCTCGATCTTTCCATAAGTGTTTTCCTTAGATATTTCCAAGGAAAGATCACAAATTCTGAGGCATGCGTTCACAGTGCTTAGCCATGCCCTTCCCATTATAATTGGGAAGTCCTCCTTGTCATTGTTGACTTGTATCACTAGGAAATCAACTAGGTATGACCAACCACACATAGTGGTAACGATGTCCCCCACCAATCCCAAGGGAATAGTGATAGACTGGTCAGCCAGCTCTAAGCAAATATTTCTCTTCTTCCATGGAGGTAGGTTCCAGGCTTTATACATTTCTTGCGATATCAAGTTGACTCTGGAACCTGAGTTAAGAAGAGCTTTATATGGTTCATTCCCAGCGACTTGGAGGTAGATCAGGGAACTTCTAGGATTAGATAATTTCCTGGGAAGGTGGCCCACCTTGATCCAGTTAGTGACGGTATGTGTTAACATAACCGTATGCATTGAGCTATGTTATTGGTTTGAAGGGAGCTCTGAATCCTTAATTGATGGAGGAGCATTTAGAGGCTCAACCACTTGTGGTTGTGAGAGCTTGTTTGGGCTTTTGGTTTTGAAGAAAGGTCTTCTCTTTGTATGGTTGTCAGAACTAGCAACAGGTTGAAGGTTTACAACTCTCATAGCATTGCATTTCTATGGTTGAGTGGGGAGTTTCTCTTACATTGCTAGATCAGACAGTAGTGGAGCTATTGGTGTAAGAGTTGCGGGTGGATTCAAAGGATGGTATGGATGTGGTGTGTCTCTCCCAGGAGAAGGAGTCTTATAGTACTCATGAGCTTGGTAGTGACATTATGGGGTTGCATGACCAACAGAGTCACTTAGAGAGATTGGCTATTGCACGTAGTAGCCATATGGATCTGGTTGCCGGTAAGGGTATTGTTGCCTTGGCCGTGGCATCCCCCATGACTATGGGTATTTTCACTACTTGTGTTGCTCAATAGGTTGTGGTAGAGTTCCACTTCGATAATACATTAACGGTTGGTGGAACTGCCTCGGGTTACCTTGGGGATAAGGTACCCTTCGGGGTGCTTGTCGTTTGTTAAGTCTTGGGTTGAGTGCATACACCCCAGACTCTTGTAGATGTGAGATTATTGGGCAACATCCCTTAGGATGGTCATACTGGCATATTTCACATCCACCATCATTGTCCGTATCCAAATCCACAACCTCATCAGTGATGATCATTCTACCCTTACCTCTATTACGTGCATGGTCCAAATCCCTCTTCTTTCTCTTATCATGATCACTACTTCACTCCTTAGACTCCTCTACGATTTTTAAAATAGTTTCAAATCTACTATCTAAGGAGTCTCACATTTGATCTACCTTAGCTGAAACTTCTATTGTTATTTTCTGAAGCGGCAAGGTTTTCCTATTCACCAACTCTTCGAGTGGTGACTCATCCTCCTCCTCATAGAATCTCACTCCCCTCTTTTAGAGGGAAGGATCGCGGTTATACTCTTCCACGCTTTCTCTCTTACGTAGTTCTCCTTCTCCCTTAGCTACTTACTTCAACAATCTATGAACCTCATGGGACCTAAGCTCTGATAATCTCCCTTGGGCATATGTTCCAAGGTTTCTCCTAGTTTCATGTCTTAGCCCATCTACGAGATGACGTAGTTGATCCCGTTGTGCATAACCATGGCTCGGGCAATGATGTAGCAATGCATAATATTGGTCAATGGAAGCATCCAAGGATTCATGATTATCCTACTTCCATCCTTGGATCTGGTTACGCAAGTTGGACACTTAGGAGCACTTTTGGTATTTATCGTTAAACAGTTCTAACATCGTACTCCACCTTCAAATGGATTTCAATTCTAAGGACTGGTACTAGCTTTTCGCTTCTTTTATGAGTGTCCTTGGGAAAAATTTTAACTTTTGCAACTCATTTTCAATGTTCTACAAGGCACAGGCATCGTGAAATGCCTGTAAGTGATTTTGTGGATCAACTTTGTATCCCCCCTACAATCATGAGATATTATTGATGTCTAGTCTCTTGATCCGACTATCTTTTTGGTGCCTTGTAGGTATTCTAACGGCCTCCATGATGTCTAACATGCTTCAGGTTGCAAGTAGGGGTTCTTCGTTGTCATTTCTCTCATGGCATGTGTGATGTCTACATGGTTCCCTACTTTCCCTTCTTTCATGCCTTGACTCTCTAGAGTGCCCTTGTCCTCTTTCTCGACTCTCTCGTCGAGGTTTCTCACTATGTTTACCCTTATCCTCACAGTGAGGTTCCTTATGACTGCGTCCCAACGTTGAAGGAGAGGGTGAATGTTGCAATGAAGGGGAAGAGGAAGGAGAACCATCGCCATGACGATGTTTCCTACCTTTCCTTTGGTGAACTTGACCTCGATCATGATGATGATCAGAATGCTCACCCTTATCTTGTGTTTGTGTTCCCTCGTTGAACACTTAGTGTTTGTGGGCATCAGAACTAGGGTTATGAATCATGGAGCGAAGGTTCTGATACACCACCTCCTCACTATCATTAGGAGGAGGAACATTATTTTGTGGAGAACCTATTGAAATAGGTTCACCACCCTTAATTTCGCTTATGACGGGTGAAGCATTATGGGGTCCTTTGCCCTTCAACGATGTGTGATAACTTTTCTTCCACGAGTCCCGTTGACGTTGCTCTTCTCTGGGATGGTAGTCCCTTGCGTTGTAATCACATGCAACGTACTCAGTGTATAATTATGATATGCCTATTCGTGCAAGGGCACAAAGGAGCATGTTGGGGATGGCTCTATCTGGGGGAAACACTATGTTACCCTCCAAGTCTCTCCAACATAGTTGTTCGTCTTGATGGAAGACAAAGGTAAATTTAGGTATATATTCATCACGATAAACATATTCCACACTAAATTGTTGAGGAATTGGTGAATTTTGGTTATGTGTGTGATGCCGCTGACTGTCTCTAGTGTTGTTCCTAGGCGGTGAAGTGCTCTTGTTCGAAGAAGAAGACATTTTAGCCTTGTTCGGTGTGTTGTTTACCGTTATGTTATTTTTTTCTTAATTAATCCTAAGGGTTTGTTTAAGCTTCCCAACGATGTGGATGATTTCCTATGTTCTACGTAGCACACAAACAACTAAGTCCCTGACAACAGTGCCAATGAAGAGTGGTGAGGTACCCCTACACTCAACCATACGAATATGAGCGTTACATGCATGATCCGGTCGAACTCCAAGGACTAAGTGCTTACGCGCCTTATGGAACACTTAAGGTTAATCAATCGTTGTCTTCCTAGACTTACTTGTATTGTCACGATTGTATGGTTTAGTAAGTCTGAGGTATATGATTTTTATAACTTTTATCTTTTTATCGCCTATGCTAAGAGAGGAAAGGGTGAAGAGACTAAGTAACTAACTTTTACTAACTAAGCTTTAATTGTCCTAGCATCAGTATCTGCTCCCACTTACCGTACACACCCTGAACTAGTGCAACGCTACTAGGATTACCAAATGCTATTTGTTACTAGGTTACCAAGCGTAGTACATGTGCTCGAAGCGGTCATACTGAATGCACTTAATTAAGAGTTGAGGGTTGAGAGAGATTAATTATCTAAGAAAGAATTTAAGCATTTAACATTAATTAAATCCTAATTACCTTAGTCCATGCACTACAAGGTTTATTAGAAAGTTCATCTTTATTTCTATATACAAATGTGTGCTTAGGTACAATTTGCTCGAATAAAGATCCGTTCACTTTGAGACTCCTACTGTGGGCACATGGAAATTATTCTATCTCTGGAATGGTAAAACTACCAGATTTTAGCTAAGGGTCTAGATCTAGATGAGGAAACAAGGAAAAGCCACCTCTTATTTATAGACAAGGCGATGGGCTACGATATCATGTACATGATATCATAGGGGCCAACGCGATATCGCAGCCCATGTGATATCATGTCCCATCAGCTAAGGATTGATGAATTGTTATTTGGACCATTCACTTATGTGTCGTATTTATAGGGTTGCATGTGTTTGAGATATCAGATATGTGACATTGTAGCTTATGCCCCAATATCGAGTGTGTGATATCATGACTATGATATTAGATACCTTATATCGTATCCTTACAAAAATGTGATTTATCATACCCGATGACTGACTAAAAACTCATCCTTGAGTTAAAACAAAATGAGGATGGAGTTCCTTATAAAATTGGGAGGTAGATTTAAATGACACTCGCTCACTATATACATGACTCTTGAATGTCGTAGTGGTGTTTACAAAAAATGACATAAGATATGACATGAAAACTTTCCGAAAAAGAACAAAAAAAAATGAAGCTTGATGTAGTCTAGGTAGTTCCTAGTGGTAGTGGCTCCTCCATCAGTTGCTTCCACTTTTCATCAAGCTTTTAGAATTTGTATTTATTCAAGAGCACCTAAATCTTTTCCTCTTTTGTTCTTGGGTCATGTATTGTCCATGCTTATTATGTGATGTGTGATGGAGTAGGTACATCCCATGGACATGGTAGCCTGCAAAAACATTTGATTTTCCTTGACATACTAGGCTACAAACTGCCTCCTATCCTCTTCAAATGCTCTAGCCTTTTCATGTAATTCATGGTAGTCTAACAATCTTCTAGCTAGGTTTACTACTACATCTTTCTACCCTTTGTAGTTAGCCTTCATTGCTTTCAATTCAAAGTTTTCCACTTGGAGTTTCTATAAAGAATTTTTGCAATCCACAAACTCTTTCTAGTATAGCGTGTATGTGGCTACTACTTGTTGTTCTAATTTATTTCTAGACCTACCTGTTGTTAACATCGCCAAGTTAGCATAACAAAGGTTAGCAAACCTCATGTACTCTTTTAGGTCCTTAATCTGTAAGTCTTTATTTTTAACTTCCACTTGGTGGATAAGGGCATAACTGTCCAGGATGGGTTGCCAATCAGGATAATGTGCTAAAATGAAACTAATTCTAGCCTTTGGCATTTGGATCCCTTTTTCGTTGATTTGTTTATACATGCCCACTTGATCATCAAAGTGTTCCTTGAGCCTTTCGTATTTCTTTGTCTCATTTTGCCACATGCTGATTTCAATAGCTAATTTTTGACAAATGGTGCATACCTCCTCCATTGAGAAGATTCTATTTTCTTATGCAAGGCAGCTCATGTCTTGGTTGACCCTCACAAGTTGTTCCCTTAACTAGTGGATGCTTTTCTCCAAGATGTTCTTCTACTTTTCCATAGTAGCCAACTTCATATTGTCAGTAGTAAGTTGTTTATTTTCCTATTGTACTGTAGTGATTGCCTTAGCATGTGCATACATTTGTGCTTTTTCTATAGAGGCATTCCACACTACTTTCTCCTTTATTTTCATTTGTTTATTTTTCTTAATCAAGTGAATTATCTACTTTGTCCTTAACTGCTCTATCTAGTTAGGTGCAATGAATTGAGTTGGATCTTTTTGTTTAGCTCTCAAGGATGAAAGATCTTCTTGGAGTTCATGGATTTCTGCACTACATGCTCTGCCCTTATCTCTACCATGACCAGTTTTCTTTTCGTAGCAATTAGCTCAAACTGTACTGCAATGACATTAGTTGGGATGTCACAAAGTGTTATCATTACTTGCCTAGTCTGCAATAGTCTATCGAGCACATCCTCATGGTTAATAGGAGTCATTGAGGTTCCATGTAACATTTAAGCATCTCTGGCTCTAGTTAGGTGTGTGGTGGCATAACAGGCACATTAAAATATTCTTTAATGTGATAAATGGTTACCTCTACTGCTCCTGTTGCATCTTGGTGCTGCATTATCACCATTGTGGATCCTCTCTAGTCTCTAGCACTACTTGAAATGATGCAGCATTTCTAGAGATCTATTGTGACCATTGGGCCTCTCCTCCTAATTGTAGTGAAATCTGTCCACTTGCTAGATATGCTAAAACTATGGGTTGGATGGCACTATCAATAACTCTGTAAAGGTTGGCCTCCTCTCTTGTTCCCCATCTGATGGTTTAATCTATTGTAAATGGCTCATTAACGATATGTAATCTTACGACAATGACGATGGAACTTGCTATTGTTTTTGTTCTTGTTGTTATTGCTATTATTGTTTCTCTTTTTATTATTGTTGTGTTCTTGTTGCTCTTAATCTTGTTCTTGTTCTTGTTTCTCTTCACCATGTACTAGTTTGAGTACTTCAACATATGAAGCATTCTAGGCTCTCCTTGGAATGTCATTGGTGTATCCTAGGATTCCAACTTGCTTGCACATCTTCTTGATAAGGTAGGAAAATGGAAGTGTTGGCTTTTCTTCCTTACTTTCTTTAAACCATCTTTGAATTTCCATAAAGTAGGGTTATGTAAGGTTGGCATTATATTTGCCCATTAGGATCGCACTTCCTCTAGCCGCATAAGTGGATAGCCTATTGAGTCCTTTTGTTGAGAATAAGTAATAGGTGATAATTTTGAAGTAAATTCTTTCTTCCAGAGTTATCTCATTATATTCCTTATCCTTCTTGCCATATGCCTATTTCAGCCATAGTTTTCTGGTTTCAGGATCTAATCTAGTAGACAAATGTGCTACCCTTGCCCCTTCATTGGGTATGTTGAGCGCTTCAGCTATTACCCTAATTGAGAACAAAAATGAAACTCCTTTAATGTTGACTATGTCCTTGTTGTGCAAGAATTGATAGGTTTTCCCAAGGTACCATTCAACACAATGTGAGAGTGTAGTCCATAGTGGTAACACTTGGAGTTACATCCTTACTGCTTTAGGAACAAATTCCATGAATGCGGCAAAGTTCATTTCCACAATAACTATGGTCAAGATAGATCTCTCCTGAATAACTTGGAGGTAGTCTTGTGACAATGTGAGGCATTACCCTTGGACTTGTGGTTATTCTACCTGTCCTTGGACTGAGTACCCTATAGCAAACGTTTTTTAATGGATACTAAATGAGTGGGACTCCTGCTCCTTGTGCTCTGGTTCTTGTCCTCTAGTTTGGCCTCTACCTTGGCCTCTTGGTCATTTGCTTGCACCCTATGAGGGTCCTCCTTGTGCTCCTCTCTTCAAGGCCATCTACAATCATTAATGATTTGGAATTTCTAAGGTATTCTCATATATTCTTAACAGCTCCATACCTTACTCATACCCTTAGTTTTATTAAGGTCATAGTTGTTAAGATTGCAAAGTTGGAAAATTTTGCAAAAAGAAACCCCATAGGTGTTAATCTTCTTATAACCCTTCACAATTATCTATTTTGTTCCTATTTAAGGCCGATAATTATTTAGTATGGTCCCTTAAGCACATTATTTAAGTGTTATAGCATTACCATGATTGGTTTTTATTAAAAATTTTCAAGTTTCACTTCATACTTACTGATGAGTGGCGAGGTACCCCTACACTCAACCATACGAATACGAGCATTTCACGCACGATCCGGTCAAACTCCACAGACGAACTAGTTGTGGTATCTAGATAGTTACTCGTAGATCGCAGTTCGATGTCTTCCCACCTAGACTAGTATTAGCTTTGTCACGTATGGTTTAGTCCAGAGTGAGGTGCATGATGTGTTCCTATACTATTGCTACTCCTAGGGCTCATGGAAAATAATATCAACTAAACTAAGAGAGAGAGAGAGAGAGAGAGAGAGAGAGAGAGAGAGANGAGTCTAAGCTAGCCTAAGTGTGATGAGCATTTGTTCCTTAATCATCCGTACACATCTTGGACCTCATGCACGACTACCACTGGGATTACCGAGCACATGGCCTAAGTACGCTACTGGGTTACCAAGTAGTCACACTTAAATGCTCGTGATTAAGTCATACTCATTCCGCATTACTAGGAGATAAAGATAGAGAGATATTAACTACAAAAGCAGTAAATAACAATAAAAATTAAATAATTAAGCTAAGTGGATGCTGCAATGATGAAGTAATCTTGATCTTTATTGCCGGTCATGTGCGTGTCCAAGTACGTCACACTCGAATAAGGATGCCGTACAATTACAATCATCACACGGCGGGCATGCACTGGGAGAAAGGGTTGAGAGGAAAAAATGATGTACAAAAACTATTAAAATCTTAAACTTCCTATAAACTCTCCAAAAAAAAATGCCTACTAGATCTTTCTACCTCTTATTTATAGATGAGGAGACAAGTTGCGATATCGTGTCTAGGTTGCGATATCGCGTACACGATATCATGGGTGCGATATCGCAGCCAACAATTCATGACTCATCACTTACCTTAAAATACCTTCCAAGGATTAGGAACTTTTGAAAAATTAGCTCAAATTTTCCTCACTCTAGGATCAAATAGGTTCAAAAATCACGAAAATTAGAACAGCAATGTGTAAGATATGGCTTGGGGAAGCTAGGAGGTTAGAGCTCAAATCAGAGAAGAAAATTTGAAAACTCTCCCTTGGCTCAAATGAAAAATGATGAAAAAATTTTCTAAGTGTCTGGCTATACATAGGTTTTGTGCATCCCCGATATCGGGATATTGAGGACCTGACATCACGGATCCAATATTGGTGTGAACCCAATATCAGAGCCCAAAAATTTTTGTTTTTCATACGGGTTTGATGGGGAAAATTAATTCTGTTGGATATCTAGAAGGTTTTAAGGTTACTCAGAGGGTTTGGATGATTGAAATATGCATATTTTTGTCAAAATATTTATCATTGGGAGTTCATAAAGAAGCAATCTCGAGCTACGAAAGTTCATAAGATGGATAAGAAGGGTAATGAATTCATGTAGTGAGAACGGATAGTTTAACTGATATGGAAAGTGTTTATTATCATTTCTTGATGTTGGAAGGTTCAAGATAATGTGGAATTTCTTGGTAGGTATAAGATACAATAGTTATACAAGAGGGTCCTCCCCAAAGCAGGCTCATGCCCTTAATGCCCTTGTATAACCACAACTACAAGTGTCCTTAAGCACTTAAGGAGTTGAATGTAATGCATACCTATTTAGCAAAACACACATGTTAATACCACCAAATTGGAAAAATAATACCATGCTACACAAAACCACAAGTTATAACTATTTTTACAGTGAGATGAGATGAACTTAGAAGAGATTACAGAAATTGAGACATGAGGTATCTTACTATAGGCATAATGAATTCTTGTGTTTTATTAGTGGTTAAAGTAATCACTAGCTTTTTTGTCCAAGATTTGAACCAAGTCCAAACCACATTCCAGTGGCATCACATTTTTTTATCCCTTGGAATTACAACTATAAGATTATCAATGTTGTAAGGAGTATTGTCACTTGGCATATTGTCCAAGGAAGAAGTTTATTCATGGCACTTTGCTTTATTTTTAAGATTTCTAAGAAGCCACCTACCTTCAAGCATGGATAGCATGTCTTTTCAGTGGGATCCCCAAAAACTTATTCTATGCTCTTTTTTATTTTTATTTGCATCAACTTTGCAAGGCAGCACTTATCTCACTGCTACTCCCATTTTTCGTTAAATCTACAAGGATATAATACAACCATAGCAACATGATAAAACTCACAACAATAATCCAAAGGAATCCAAAAATCCCTTTGATGTCACACCCTTTACATTTCCACTTGGTTCTTCTCTTTTCAATCTAGGCATAATGATCACAAGTTTATTCTTAGTTGTATGATGGAAAATAATATCATTATGGCCATGCTAAGAACCTCTTATTAATGGAATGGGTCAATGGATGGTGTGAGCTCACTATTCAAATAATCAATTTCTTATGACTTGATAACATAGAGAAATATTCACTTGATTGGACTACATCTTACCTTATTCATAATGTGTCTTATTAGTAATCACAATTATTTACAAAGGGTTTGAAAACAAAGTATGAAAGAAATGAAAAAGATAGTAAGAATTGTGAAAAAATGTAAAGAATTGAAAATGTTAAAGAATGGAAAATGCTAAAGAAGTGAAAAATGTGAACGAACATAAAAAATGTAAGAAATGAAAAAGTATAAAAGAATATGAAAATGTCAAAGAATGTGTAAAATGAAAAGAATGTGAAAAGTATCAAAGAATGGAAAAAATTGTATCGAGAAATAGGAAAGAGTGGAAAGAAATTGTAAAACAAAAAGTGGAAAAACACTTATTAATTCTAGGATCAACATGATGCATCTTCCCCATAATTGAACTTAGGGAAGAGTGTTTGGAAAATGCTCCCTAGGTCTCCTAGATCATACATTCTAGGTGTTTCATTTACCATCTTTATTGATTTAACTTTGCTATTATTATCCCATGTGATCCTAATGGTCGTTGAATTTTGATTGTCTAAGTTCATATTTTCTTTCCCTTTTGGTGTATGATTATGATTCATTAGTTTCATTTTTGGGCTTTCAGTTGGAGTCATTTTCTTAGAGTAGGAATTAATCAATGAATCAAATTGTTCCATGCATATTCTAAATAGTTGAAGGTTCTCAGTTGTTAGCTACAAGGTGCCTTTCGATTTGGTGGCCCCTGCTCTTTCTTTTGCATACACTTGTTTTTCACTGTTGTTGTGGACTAGTATGGTGACTATGTTGTCATTCTGGAAGGTCAATTCACATTTATGCCTTTTGCTATTAGTAGTGATGCAAGGAATCTGCTATGTGTGTATGGATCCATGCATGTCTTCGTTAGAGATCTCAATAGATATATCCCTCATACTTAGCTTAGCATCAATTATTCTAAGCCATGCTCTCCCCATGATAATTGGAAATTCCTTATCAACATCTTTCACATCAATCACCAGAAAGTTTGCTGGATAGAACCACCCATTGACAATGGTCACTACAATGTCTATTTGTCCCAAAGGAATGACAACAGACTAATTTGCAAGCTCCAACCTAATGTTGCACTCCTTTAATGGTGGTAGGTTCCATGCTTGATATGTTTCATAAGAGATCAAATTTACCTCGAAATATGAGTTTAATAGATATTTTCATGATAGATTTCTAGCTACTTGTAGATAAATCAAAGGAATTCCTAGATAAATTCTCTTCTTAGGGAGAGGCCCTACCTTGATCTAGTCAGTGAAAATTTCTATAAGCATGATAGTTTGCATGTTTGGGCTTGATGATGAAGGAAGCTTGTTGGTAGTGATAGGATCTATTTTAGGGGAAGTTGATCTTGATGAAGGTTTGACTCTACCAGCCTTTTCAAGACTTATCCTAAAGAAAGGGCATTTCTTCATTTGGCCCTTAGTGTTGCTGGTAAGATTCTCCATTCATATATTCACTTCCTGTGAAACT
Source organism: Gnetum montanum (assembly GCA_015680685.1). NCBI lineage: Eukaryota > Viridiplantae > Streptophyta > Gnetopsida > Gnetales > Gnetaceae > Gnetum > Gnetum montanum. The sequence goes on from MNCI01007256.1 coordinate 24,906, forward strand.
CTCCTCTGTTTTGGTTGTGACGGTAATTCCCCTTACATAGCGAGTGGTGGCACTGATGGCAAAGAATTGAAAGGGGGATTTGAAGGGCCAACTACTAGCGAATATGCATAAGGACTATGATCCATCCTTGGAGTCGTAGGTCTATAGTATTCTAGTGGATAACAAGGAGAAGTTTGCATTGATGTGTTCCTTAGAGATATTGGACATTAAACATAATATCCATAAGGGTCTAGTTGCTAATATGAATATTGTTGCCTTGGCGGTGGCATTGCCCATGTCTATGGTTGCTACCATCGCTATTGATATTGCTCCTGTGGTTGAGGGTAGGCTTTGCTTGGGTATTATGTCAGTTGGAAGATTTGCCTAATATTACCTTGAGGATAGGGTAGTCTTCTGGGCATCTACTTTTTGACAAAGCTTTGATTGAGTGCATATACCCCAGATTCTTGCAAGTGGGTCATAATAGGACAACATCCCTTAGAATGTTCATAGCATTGCACATTGCATCCTTCCTCTTCCTCTAAACTAGAGTCAATGTACCCTTCAACGGTATCAACTTTTTCTTTATGCTTGTAACTTTCCATGTCCATGATCTCTTTTCTTCTTCTTTTCCTTGCCCTTGTTGAGTGCTTGTTCAGTCTTTTCTTCCACAATATTTAGGGCTGTAGAAAACTTTTCATCCACTGAATCCCAAACTTTCTCTACCTTAGTCACTATATCATTAACTGATTTTTGAATAGATAGAGACTTTTGCTAAATAACATCCTCCAAGATTTCATCCTCTTGCTTGTCGCATATTCACACATCTCTCTTTCAAATTGATGAATCTTTGTTGTATTCCTCAACTAACTCTCTCTTCTTAAGTTCTCCTTCCTCCTTAGCTACTTGAACAATTAATCATTGAATGCAATGGGCACTCATTTCTAATAATCTACCTTGGGTGTAAACCCCAAGAATCTCTTTGGTTTTACTCCATAACCCATCTACAATGTGCTTGAGCTATTCCTTAGGTGACAATTCATGGCCTAGGCATTTGTGCAATAGTGAATACTATCTGCCCATTGCTACATCAAGATTCTCATGAGTCCCTTGCTTCTATCCCTAGATTTGTTTTCTTAAGTTGGACACTCGTGAATAAGTTTGATATTTATCATTAAAGAGTTCAAGCATGGTACTCCAACATTTGATTAATTCAGGTTCTAATGACCTATACCAACTCTTGGCCTCCTTTACAAGTGCTCTGGGAAACAACTTTAACTTTTGCCAATTACTTTCGATGTTTTATAGGGCACAAGCATCATGGAAAGCTTGAAGGTGATGTTGTGTATTAGTGTTATAGCCACCTTCAAACCTTGGCATGTTGTTCATGTTGAGCCATTTTATTTAGCTATCCCTCACGTGCCTAGTTGGGATGTGAATAACTTCCTAGATGTTGATCATACTACAAGTTGCCATCAGGGGTTCATCATCTTGATCGAGTTCATGTGCTCTATTGTAGTAGTACCTCCTTCTATGCTCATCTCTCTCGTGATCTCTATGATCCCTTCATTTGCACTACTCATACTCTTCATCTTCTAAACCAACATGTCTTAAGTAATGGTCATGACGATCATGAGTTCTCCTCTCTTCCCTGTCATGGTCCTTGTACTTCTACCTCCTACTATCAGAGTCTTCTAACAATCATGAGGATGCAAATGAGGCAATAGGAGAACAATGCCAACTTGTCCTCCTATGATGACTCTGATGTTCTTCTCTATGAGACCTAACATGAACTCTTGGCCTTGAGTCTTGCTTGTACCTTGATTTTTTGCCTTCTACATGAGCTTCTCTACTAGTTCAGAGTGTGATTTATTCCTAACAGGTTCATCCAGTCGAATGATAGGCATTTGTAACTGGAACTTATGATCATGGTGGAGTTGTTTAGTAATGAACGCATCTCCATTAAGCTCCTCTAAGACAACAATAGAATTATTTGTCTTTTTTTGTCTTGTTCATGTCTTGCCTCCATGGCATGGTCCTTCCTTAACTGCTCATCAGCAGATTCATATGGTCATGTCATGTATTTGATTTCATGATACCCTCCAATTGCTTCACTTAGTTTCATCCCCTTAAGAATAGTTTGGAGCATAATGGGTGTTGAACATTTTGGTGGTAGAACTATGTTTCCTTGAAGATTTCTCCATCTTAAATGCCCATCTTGATGAAAGATGAATGTGAAGTCATGATAGTAAAGATCACGATGAGCATATGAGATCCTTGTCTACATCAACATACTCTAGTCTTATTCTTCTTCAATTCTATCATTGCTTCTCTATGGTTCCTTGGTAGGTGATGTGGTATTCTTGTTTTAAGCCATGTTATATATTTTAGGACGTTTATTTTAAGGTGCTTTTCTTAGGGTTATGAATGTTAGACTTTGTGTTTCAAGTAGAATGAACTTGGAGAAATCAATTACTAAGCATACATTGACTTGTCCCTGGCAACAATGCTAATGATGAGCAATGGAGTAATCCAACACCCAACCATACAAGATATGAGTGTTCACATGTAGCCCAGTCAAATTTTATAAATGAGGCAATGTGATTATGCTAGTAATTGGTTAAAGTTCAGGATCATTGTCTTTCCATGTAGAGCTAGTATATTTTATGCATATGGTTTAGCTTTGGGTGAAATATATGATATATTTATGTTGGTAAGCCATATCTCCTAGCTATGATGGTAAAGTGTGAAAATAAGTCTAGTTACGATGGTAAAGTGTGAAAATAAGTCTAAGTCTAAAGAAAATGGTAAATACTATTCTAGCCTATGGCGATGAGCATCTGATCCTAATCTTCTGTTCACACCTTAGGCTTCATGTAACTACCACTGGGATTACCAGTTGTACCACTAATGGGTGTACCAAGTGATAGAACTACTGAGTTACCAACTAATCACACTTAAGTGTTCGAGACCAATCGTATTCATTCCACTTAACAACAGTAGTCGTACTCATTCCACTTAACAACAGTAGTCGTACTCATTCCACTTAACAACAATACACGCAAAGTGCATGGGTAAGTAAACCATTAACTAAAAAACAATAAATATTATACTAAGTCAAAGTAGGAAAATTATTCTAAGTGTAAATGGTAAATCTAGGAAAATGTTAAAATAGTGGGAAATAGCTCTATCTTTATTTCTAGTCACACTTGTGCCAAAGTACAAAATGCTCAAATAAAAATGTCATTCACTAATTCACACTACACTGCAAGCATTCACACTCCTACTCACTAAGAACTAAAATCACAAAAACAAACTAAAAAGGTTTTACTGAGGATTGATGAATTCTTGTTTGGACCGTGCACCTACCTATCGTATTTATAGACCTGCACTTGTTCGAGATATCAAATATAAGACATCATAGCTTGTGTCCAAGTATGTGATATCACAACTCCGATATCGAATACCCAATATCATAACTTTACAAAAATGTGATTTATCAAACTCTCTTAACATATACACCTATTGGTTTTTCATTTGCAATTTAATACAAAATATTTAAACTAGTTATTTAATACAAAATATTTAAACTAGTTTATACTTTGGATAGGTTAACAATAAGGTGTCAGCCTAGTGGTAAAACTATTCATTTGAAAATTCTATTATAGGGTTCATTTTTGGTGGGCAATGCTAAGCTATATATCTTAGAGTGTGCCTATGTTACAATTATTTTGGGGTACCAACACCCTTCCACCATACCCCACATACAATTATGGTTTCAAACATTAACTTTAAAAAGCAATGTAAATTTTGTTAAGACTAAAACCTTTCTCCCTACTAATCATTAATTTTCTCCCTTATTTTTGCAAAGTGTCAATTGTAAGGCTATACACCTTAATAGACAATTCTAAAATCAAAAAGATTTTTCTTTCCATATATATTTTTTGATGATGTCTACTCAATGCTAACCTCATCATGTGCTCTAAATTTTCTTTGTTCATTATCAATATTGAGGTCCAACACCCATACTTTGAGATATCTTGGTAAAGACTTTTAATTTGAAAGATCAAATCATGTGAACAATATTGAGTTATAAAGTACTAATTGGGCTATATATCTTGAGGTGTAACTATATTATAGAACTTAGTGATAATGGCAAATCTGAGATATGTGAATGTTACACAAGGAACTGCTGATGAAGTGTCCTAAGCTTAAGGTATTAATCACTTCAAAATATCATACAAATAGCTTGTATCAATCTCAATTTTTGTAGATTAGATAAAGCAGCACAAATGCAATAATTTATTTTGGCAAAAAAGCCAAAACCCCATGGGAGGAATGTGACATCCAATGTCTAGCGTTTGATGGAGACCATCATTAGCAACCTGCAGCAAGATGAACAAAGAGTCAAGCAGCAAGCAATGTCTACAGGGGCATTCCTGCAACAACATATCTAGCTGCACAACTTCAATGTCTAATAGTACCTGCAACAGCATGTCCATGGCATCCCAATTTTAGCAAAAGAATGTCTTGTAGACCAAGTTTCGTGTTCGACCAAGCTAAAACCAGTTCAACAGAATCGTAGGATTTAGACCTTGATTAAAAATTTCTGTTAGTGATACTCTCATTTTCATGTATTTGGAAAACTCAACCAAGAAAGAGGCCTCTGCTTTAAGTTAAAGGGGGGCATTTTACTTCGTCAATATTTTCTAATCTTTCACCCTCAATTGTAACCTATTGATTCCAATAGATTCGGACAAGGTATCATCAGTTATCAAGTTCTGAGGTTTTGCTGGCAATACTGAAACAAACATTCAAAATTCACTATCTATATGTTTTTCAACTGGCAATTCAACCATCACATGGCATCTTCCTGTACAGCATCAAATCATTGAAATGTAACCGATACCTTAAGCCACTCAGTGCAAACAAGTGCCTAGTCTATATCAAATCTATATTAATCACCACTTAAGGCTCGAGGCCTATGCTCCAAAACCGAGAGAGCCATCCCAGTGTGCATCACAGCCCTTACAAATGACATGTTTGCTGTTAAGGTGGGAATATACAAGTAGTCGCCGGTTCCAAAAATTATTTTGTGCTTCAACTTAATTTTACCAGTCTCTGGGAGGCTCATAACCCGAGCAGAAGGGTGGTTTGGAATGACCCTGAAAATTACGTGAACAACGATCAGGAAAAAGTGAGTTTAATACTTAAAGTCTAAATCAGTATTCAAGTATTTACACAATAAACAAAAGCAAGCTACTTATGTGTTTCAAACCCTGAACATGGCAACTTACATTATGTACTTCTGTAAACATGTTGCACGATATTTTTCATTAGGCCCACTGCACAAAGAAATCAGCTCCTGGAATTCCCTGTGAACGAAATCACAAATTACCAATCTCTTTCCTGACAGAAGAGATAGTGCCTCATCCAAAAGAGGAAGCTGAAGTTCAGATTTTGCCTGAGACAATTGTGAATGTAACATCAAATCAATAATAGTTGTAACTTCCTTAGGTGGACTTCAAAACCATGAGAGTCAAAAGACCAAACAAAATCTAAGAATTCCATAGCAACTAAAAAAAGTCACATATAAACACGAAAATTTTACCTGTGACAGCATGAAATGAGAAGTTGTTTTAAAACGCTTTAACAGTTGGTCATCTGAAAGCTCCGTTATCTGCCTTGCGCTGCCATTGCTTAACCCAGACACAAGCGCCACTAATGCTGTTGTATCCAGATTTACCAAATTATTTTTATTTACAATGTTTCCAGGAATTTCATTAGCAGAAATTTTTGACGGTACCTCCAAACAACTTACTAAGGAGTAGAATTTGCTATTTTGCAAAAAGTTTTGCTCTTTCAGAACAGGAGACATAACATTGAGGGAGCAATGTGATGCTTGGTTTTCTTGGTCATCAGTGGAACTACAATAGATTTTATCCACCGATTGAATATTGGCATCTACACAATCCTGGTTGTCATAATTAACGCTTTCTTTTTTAATTATCATTTCAAATGTCATCCAACCTTCATGGAAATATGAACTGCTATGTTCTTGACTGCAAGAACATTCATTGCAGTTTCCATCACCTTTACAAATAACATTGATCCAGTCACCATTTTCAATTTCCTGAAAGTCCACCATGTCAGAGTCGGTGTTTTGTTTTTTAACTGAACTCTCATTATCTACGGGGAAATCAACCTTCTCCAGGACTTGAAACTCTTCTTTTAGTTTTTCAACAAGTGAAAGCTCAATTCCTTTGGCAAAACAAAGTAAAATGGAACTTGGCTGCAGAATATCAGAGGTTACTGCCGCTTCCTTCAAGGACTGCAGATGGGTTTTCAGCCCTTTCTTATTACCTTGATCTAACCAAAACACATGCTTTGGATTCCGACTGGAGACAACAAACCAAACAGGCCTCTGATCAAGCATGCCGATGACGTCAACATGACTTTTTGGATCATCAGTTGGTCCCTGTTGTGACACTGATGCTGGTAACATCTTGTTTATACATGTAACTCCATTTACATTTTTTTGTTGTAAAACATATACAACTGCTTCAATGTAGCAAATATTTGAACTGCAATATGGACAAATCACAACTTATGGATTTTTGAAACTTTATATTAAAATACTACCAGAACATTGTCTTCCAAAAATTTGATGTTAGAGAACGATGATATTTAATGGATGCCGCATGACTTTAAGAGGACAATGCACACATCAAAATCATTGGGTATGATTAAATTAAAGAAAATGTGAGCAAATGATAAATAGCCTATCACTACAAAAAAATAACAAACTATTCTTCACTGCAATTAATTCGTCAGATAACTGCAGCCGGTTTACAGACATTTCTTTAAAAAGTAAGAAGGAAACTGTGATCTGCCTTGCGGTAACTTAATAGACTTTTCAGCAACCCCAAATCCAACACCATAATGATATCAATTAACGGCTCTCCTTATAACAGTGACCCTTTTACATGGACCTCGCTTTTAAAATAAACTCTCAACAATATCTATGAAATGAATATACTTTCCACCAATTAAAATAATGAAAGACTAGAACTGAATCAACTAACAAATGGGGATGTAGTTGCTAATTCATAAAACTTGCAATCTTGAATCTATGCTGCACGTGTTGTTTGCTACCTAAGCCAAACTATCACTCAGGAAAAGATTAGTGGAAACAATCGGGGTCAAAAAATCCTTGATCTGAAACACCAATAAAAATGTATACAGGATAAACTAGCCGGTGCAAATAGGCTTTAAAAAATACAAGATTTATAGGTTAATAATTAATGCTCAATAACATTACGCATCCAAGAGTAATTAAACTAGTGCATTTCAAGCCAACAAGCCTTTGCGACGTAGGTAATCAAATTAGATTCGTCGAGCCAAAGATCATTCAAGAAAACCAAAAAGGAAAAAAATGTCGATTTTGTACCAAAACTTAACAAATGAGGGTCCCTGTATCTCCAAAGCTCTTAATTGGAAAAAGCGTACAGAATTTTTTATTCAAAATTGAAAACAAAATTCCGGACGTTGTTTTTTAAATACTTCTAATATGCTTGACAGAAAAATTCGAAATATTTTTATAAAACATAATCTGGAAGAAAAAATTAAGATTTTCTAAAACATTCTCTCTCAGCTTGATTTTTTAACTGATTCTGTATCAGGCAAAATAATGCCTGTCAACTCTGATTTTTACTTTTTCCTCTGTATTTTTACCTTTTTAGGAAGGCTACGAATTCTCCCCCGATTTTACAATGATATGCATTAAATAGTTCAAAACCCGTATTAAATGGTGTAAGCTATGATATCAAGCATCTATTCAATACCATCGTCCTGTAACATTATAAGATACGCTGCTCTAAATTTCTGAAAAAATTAAACTGCACACGAAAATATATGCCTAATTCACGCAGATGAAATGCGGAAACGGCAGAAAACGAACAAACAAAAAGCGAAGCTAAGCGGTAATAAAATGCGAAGAAGTGGAGCACTGACCATATAGGGTTGATGGTTGAAGAAGATACACTGGAAAGAAATTTGAGTTCGCCTTGAACAGTCTTTAGAAGACGATTCCTGCACGATTCTCTTAACTTGCTTGCTGGGAGTGCCTTGATCAAGACCTCCACATCTGTGCATCGCTTCTTCAGCTGTTCAATTTTCTCCATCTCTATTTCCGCGTCTTTCGACGCTGTGCTGCAGTGCTAATTTACCGAAGGTTCCTAGTAAAGCAAATAGAGCCGCATTCCTCGGATATTTCGCAATTTGCTACAGGTTTTTGGAGTACATTAATGTTCTTTCCTGATTTAGCGTCGATACCGAGCAGGCTTAAATTTCCAACTTTACAGAACCAGCAGATATTTTGTTAAATGGCCATCTTCGTTGAATCCGAAGAATTAAGACAAAAACCAGGGCTGGGAGAAAGATATGCAGGTTTCAAGTGGGCTAAATACGAGGGTGAGTGGGGCTAAATCAAAGAGGATGGCCCCATTAGCGGGATTCTGCGAAACGGTGTGTCAAAGTTAAAGACGCTGTGATACAGTAGGGTTATCTTATGGGATTAGTCGATCTTGCTATCGGAGAATTGGACGCCGACCCTGGAGTCTTAGCGCTAGGCTGAAATGTTTGCAAATATTCAGAGACATGGTATTATAGCATAGGGGTGAATTTTACCTTTGTATGTATAAGGATGGCATTGAAACACCACAAAATTTTGGGTTTAGCACTTGTCAAACACCAAGCAGATCCCTCGGATCCACAGACGACGACCACAGTTACATGGGTGTCACACTTGGCAATTTCAGAGATCCAATGTTTAATTTTCACTAAGTATCTAGTTCCAGTGTATATGCCCAGCGTATACGTCCAAGTGTACACGCCCAGCGTGTACACTCAAACCCTCAGGCGTGTACGCTCAAAGTCACAGCGTATACGACCCGGCGTAGACGACCAGCGTACACGCCTCATATGTACGCTCAGCAGATACAACAGATGCAAACGTCTAGCATGAAACATCCAAAGACGGCATGAAAACAGCACTACAAAGCGAGATTTGGCATAAGGCAGCAACCTTCAGCGTATATGCTCAGCATCCATCACACCAGCGTATATGCCCAGCGTATACGCCAACGTCAACAACACCTACGCCCAAGTTTGCATCCACCCAGCACCTCCAGCGTATGCGCCCACAGTTTACACTTGCTACAGACAACGTATATGCCCAGCGTATATGCCCGGCAAATGTAACATATTGTACGCTTGTAAATTTTACGCCCTTGCACCCGGTCAACGCGCCACGTGTCGCCCCACCCGAGTCTGCCGTCAAAACCTGTATAAAACCCCAAACTTTGACGAAATCCAGACGGTTGGAAAATTTCCAGAGCACACCAGAGATCAGAGACGCTGCGAACCAGGGCTCCAAACCTTTTACGCTGGACAACTCTGTACGCCAAGAATACTGTCTCTACGTCGTGCTTACAGTGAACCAGCCGCAATCCTCCCCGCACCCACCGGGGCTTTCGTCCTCCTTGTGTTCCACTCACAACTACGTTAGACCGGTGCATTGTGCTTTCATTTTGTAATTGCCATTATTACATTTTCTTCCCATGATCGTTCACAGTGTGCATTAATTCTTATACGTACTCTGTTTACGTCTGTTTACGTTTACGCTCTGTTTGCATCGTTTACATTGTTTACGCTCTGTTTACGCCCGTTACACCATTTACGTATAACCCAGCGTATAGCACTTCGGTGTACGTTCAGAGAAATCCTTGTCTAATCTGCATGCGGACCACCCAAGGTACTCTGCCTTCATGCATTCCAGCTCACCCTCAGGCGAAGGCAGGGTCTTCTGTGTGCGTCCCGCGATCCCATGGTCTCTATTTCCTTTCAGCCGGAGACCGACAATTTCGGACGGTACAGAAATTGGCGCTAGAAGGAGGGCCTGTCTAAAACCTTATGTTCACGTTCCTAGCATCTACGCTGATTAGCGCCCTTCGCTGATCTGTTCAAAACTTTCTCTGCAAGTCTTCCAGTGTCTACGCTGTCAAGTCCACGTGGACTCTGTCCAGAGACCCCAGCATCTACGCTGCCACACGTACGCTACACACTTCACGGCTCAAATTTTTCTTACGCCATACACAACTGATAAAGTTTACGCTGCACACTTTTACGCCGTAGGTTTTGTTTACGCTGCATATTCCGCGATTCTATTCACGCTATTCTCTTTACGCTACAAACTAGTTCACGCTACTGTTCATTTATATCACTCTGCACGCTGCACATTAACACTGTATACGCTGCTCTACTTACACTGTGGACTTTGTCTACGCCGCTTTCCAATTTGCACTGCAGTTTGTACGCTGCAATCCTGTTTTACGCTGCACCCTGACACTGTATACGCTGCCTAGTGTATACGCTGCACTCCTTACGCTGTATATGCTGTCTACGCTGACGTTATACACTGAACGTTGAAGCGTATACGCTGCACTTTGCCACCTAGTTTACGCCGTACTAAGCACACTAATTTCGTTCCTCTACCCCGTGTCATACCCTCAACAGGTCATCATGAACCCCGTAAACACCACCGCTGCAACTGCTCAAGTAACCGACGTCATGGGCACCATGGCTGTCCAACAGCCCGCGGCACAACCCACAGCGGGGCCCCGTCGGTCCCTAAGGTTGCAAGGGAGGGACCCAACCTCTAACATTATAATGCAGGACCAGTATAACTTCATATGTATGAAGATACAAGCTAGCTTGGCAATAGATCGAGCCGAAATGGAGGTGAAGAGGCAGTACGAACTCTTCTACAGGGGGGGATGCAAGTTCATCCCGACTCCATACGATGTAATTCCTGTTCCAGAATAGTAACCAGAGCTCGTCACACAACTCCTCCTGCAAAGGAGCCAGTCGTTGAATCGGCCTGCAGTAGACCTCCAACCGGAAGAGGAGGACGAGTTCGCGGCCCAATCAGAACACGAGGACTCCTATCATACCCTCAGCCCGCAAAACCACATCAATCCCATGTTTCATCCAGGCGCAGGAGAGATCGTGCCCCTCCAACACCTTAGTTTCACCCAAGCTCAAATACCCCCACCAAACACATCAACATTAGTTCAAGTCCCTCCTTCGAATGACCCGCAATTCAACACTCTCCCCCTCACCATCATCCTAGCTGCAGCTGCCGGTCCATCCTCGCAAGCACCACCCCCGCACAATAATATGGAAGCAACTTTCACGCCTCGAGTGATAGGGATGCCACATGTAATACCAGCATCCACGTTCGCCCACTACATCCCCCACATCCAAACGCACGGAGCCCCCTCGACCGCCGTAACCCAACAGGGAGTCCCTCCACAAAACGTAGCTGGGCAATGGACAGTGAGGGGTACTCTATCACATCAACCCTCTCACCACCACGTGCCACCCCATACAACTCCACCAGCTAGCATTCCCCAGGTACAACCCCAACCACAGCAACAACAGCCTTTCCTCTATAACGTGCCATCCTTAGTGCCACCCACTGTAAACATCCCACAAGCACAACCGCCGGCCGCGCAACTTTCGGCCTTTCAACCCACCATCCAACAGTCTAACCTGTACAATATACCACAACCTAAAGTTGCCTTATCACCTAGTGTCCAGGACTGGGCAGATGTCCAAAAACTGATGTAAGAATTAACTGACGAGGTAAAGCGCCTCAAAACGGCTACCGACGGAGAGCTGAAGGTAGTGGACTTCTACCACGATGACCCCATTAGTCCTTCTGTCCCGCCTCTAACCTTGCCCAAGGGCATTTCATTACCAACAATAACTAAATATAACGAGGAGACGAACCCTAATGCACACCTTATAACATTTAGGTTAGAATGCACGTTACTCCAAGCATGGCCCCATGCCATCTTACGAGTGTTCCACATGTCCCTTGCTGGGAGATCACTCAATTGGTACCAGGCCTTGCCAAGGAACTCTATATTCTCCTTGGAAGAGTTGCTATACCAGTTCGTGACTCGGTTCAAGTATAACTTGAAACCTGAGGCAACACTGGACAGCCTCATACAGGTTAAACAAGCACTGCTTGAACCTGTACAGAAATTTATTCAGAGGTGGAGTGCTACTCTTAACAAACTACATGAGCCAATTCCCCAGACATACCTGCTCACAATTCTGAAAGGGGCCATTAATGACTTCTTTAAATCCAAGTTGTACTATCTTAATGCGCGTAACCTTAACCAAGCTTTTGCACAAATCAAAAACATAGAAGAGGCAGCTCAAAACAACCATGACCCTGCATACCTAGCCTTTAAAAATCAACACACTAAAAAAGATAAAGAAAAGGCTAAGGCAACTATAGCGGCAATAGCGGGAACGCAACAACAAAACAAACCGCCAGTAACCCCTACTAACTATAATAAACCTACTCCCACAACCGCACCGGAATCATCATCGCAGAACCCAACAACGAACCGTACGCGAAACTTCGAGAGGAAAGAACCCTCTCAATATACGCCTTTGCCAATAAAACCATCCTAGCTCTTCGATCAACTCCTGAAGGCTGGGTTGATGAAACATAAACAGTTATCCCCTGCAGCCATCCAGAGACACGACCGGTTCTGTCAACTCGTTCAGAACCCAAGCTTAGCAACACCAGATGAGCCTCCAGTGCCCAAAGGTTTTAGAGTGGATCGCTTTTGCGATTATCACCAACGCAATGGGCACGGTACAGATTACTATTTTACCTTGAAGCAGGATATACAACGAATGATCAACGAAGGTCAAATCACCTTTGACGAGGCTAACCCGATCCAACCACAAAATCAGGCTATGGGGGTGTATAAAGACCCTCTGAACACCAAAGAGGCACCGTATGTTATCAATACAATCTACCTTGATGATGATTCCGAGACACCCAACATCAACACCGTCTATCCTGAGTGTAAACAACAAACACCTAACAAGCCGTTCATAGTTCGTGTTCCTCCCACTGCGTCCACACCCATGCCCCAATTGCTACGTGCCCCGCAGCGGCCATATGTAGTTCAAGTGCCTCCAACTGTATCAACGCCTAATGCCATGACATGCGACAAACCATACGTGGTGCGTGTCCCTCCTGTCATTCCCTCGAATGCATCCACCCCTTCTACCCGGCCTGCCCCTTCCGTAATCCGAGTACCACCAGCAGTCACAATAGCGGAGGTCCAACCTCCGCCGAAACCAACCCCATATGTCATTAGGATACCCAAAAATCTTAATGGTTACCAAGCCTCCACCTCACAAACGCAAGGCAAACCCAACCCCTATGTCATTAGGGTACCTGGCCAGCCTTCCGCTCAACCACATCTGACTGTCCAACCGTAACCTCGCCCGCCTCCATATATGGTGCAAATCCCAGGGTAACCCGAAGCTCCGAGATCAGCTCCACCTCCACGCCACACGCGAGAACGCTTAGCAGACAGGTTTACACATGAGCGTGTGGAGAAGGAATGCCAACGGTTAGCTCTGGGGCCACCTAAGCCCACTCCACTTAACTCCGTACCTATGTCGTCACCTAACAACCAACCGGACGCAGGTAACGAAAGCGAATCATCTGAAAAACATGAACCACTTAAAATGACAGCTTCGAACAAAAATGACAAACCAACAAAACATGAAATAAAACTGTTGGGCCCAATGGACCCAGTTATCGTTGATAAAAATGTCCCCAACAGTAGAGACTTCGCAACAGCTTTGACACAAGTCACCCAAGCATTGAAGCAAAAGAACACTTCACTAAGCTTGTACGACTTGGTTCTAGTATCCCAAACACATCGGGAAGCTTTGGTACATATGTTAACGTCGATCTCGGTAAGCGAGGACTTGCCCCCAAATGAACCCTCCATTCATGTGGTAATGTACTCGCCTCACGGGACAACTCCTAAACCGTTAAGCTTCCATAACAACAATATTAAGGTGGACAAAAAAACAGGGGAGATAACAACAGCCCCCATGTTCATAACGATACGTATAAACCAGTTCAAGATACATAGGGTCCATGTCGACAATGGAGCCGTCACAAACGTAGTACCATACCCCATCGTTGAACAACTAGGGCTTACTGAGTTAATCGAACCAACTGCAACTACATGTTTAAAATCATTCAGCGGGTCACGCGTGATGGTCAAAGGCATAATAACCTTAGACTTCATAGCGGGGGACCAATTTCCCACATCTGCCGACTTCGTGGTGGTCGATGAAATGCCAGGATTCAACCTGATACTAGGAAGACCCTGGTTGGCTCAATTGAAAGCAGTCTCCTCCCCTATACATCAAGAGATTCACCTGCCTTATCAGGGCGGTGAAATCATCATACAAGGGGAAGTGGCTACACCTATTATTTCATCACATGTGGACATGGACCAAGGCTCAGAGGTTAAGCTTGAGGAGCCTAAGCGAAACGATAAAAATGCACAACAACTGGTAAATAGTGAAGCTTTGAACAAGAAACAAGGTCCACCTAAAACGGAAACACCTGCATCTGACATTGTACATGCGCCATCTCAAATAGAAACTAACACAGAACTCATAACAAACGCCGAGACATCTGAAAACACTAACACAGAAGCCATTCCATCAGATGTCCCTTGGGCCGAGTTACCGTTTAACGTAATCAGCGAAGGGGACGCTAAATACAGAATCATACCCATTGACACATCGCCTAACATTAAAAGGAAGAAAATTAAAAAATTACTAAAATGATACCATCTCAACCAGTCCGAAATGACGTTAAACTATAGCATGTCCGAAATGATGTTAAACTATAACAGCTCAAAAACAAAACACATAAAAACAAAAAAAAAACATTAAACTACACTCCCAGTCCGAAACGACGTTAAACTATCATGTCCACAATGACATAAAACTAGCCACGATCAGCAATGATCGGTCAACCGAAAAAATCCACTCATGTCATCCGAAATGTCCTTTGCCTTTGGGGCCCGAAATGGCCTTAAACTAGAGCCTACACTTATACTTTGTTTACCTTTTCGTGTACCATTTATAATTACTCCAGTGCATTACGCTTAAAACAAAAAGTAAACCAAAAACATTTTACATTGTCATGTCATGTGCGCAAATAAACTCAAAATCAACAAAAATATTTTATATATATGCAATGACATACAATTACAAGAGTTAACTGTTTTCGACTGTCTCTTTAAAATACCTCAAAGTTTTCAATTTACAATTCCCGTATCAATTTGAATCAGAATAGTCCCATAAAACAGAAAACTAAAAACAAAACTAACTAAGCATCTGGGACAGGAGGATCGTCCCCTTTAGATCCACTGGTGTCAGGGGCCTCTGCTCCACTGGGGCCAGCCTCTTGAGCATCGTCACCACCTTCATCCTGACAATACAAAATGAGATAACCAATATAAGAAAAAGAGAGCGTCAAAATTTCAAACATTCATTAGCAAATCAGTTTCACAATGACAAAATACTTACCATAGGAGATCTCCCCAAACTGAACTCCAATCGACAAAGGATTTCTTCCTTCGAAACACTAGCCCAATCTGTCTCACCAAGGCCTAGGTCGACGTCTGCCAAGGCCTTTCCCTTATCAACAGCTGACCAGACTGGACGTTTCAGAGGAAATTCACCCACAGTAACTTCCCCAGAAGCAATGGTAATAACCCTCTTAGGAGATTCCATCTCAACTATGGTGTTCTTCGCAAAAGTATCGAATGCAGAACGTAAGCCCAAACCCTCTACGAACATCTCAAGTTATTGTTTCTCTATAGAAACTTCTTTCAACAATTTCTTATAGTGGTGCTTATGATTCTTCTCATCTTGATCCCACTTACACACCTTGGAGGCAAACGCCTTCCAATCCTGACACTTAAGATTCAATAGGTCTATCTGGGCTTTACATTCTGCGAACCTCAGAGTTAGTGACGCATGGCGATTTAACAAGTTCCAATATCTATTATACGTAATCTCGAATGTTCGCCAAGAATTATCACCTACTAATCGGGCCAAAGCAAACTCATAACGAGCTTTGAGGTCGTCGCGTTCGATTGATAACTCGGAGACTTCCTTCTCCTTTGCCTGGATCTGCAACCATAGTTGTTCGATGGATCGCCTACAGGTCCACACTGACTTAGCGTTATGGACAAGGCTTTCCACCACCTCATCATAAATCGGCCTCGGTACCTGTTCCACTTCCGGGGGTAGCATAGGCAAACTGTCCATGCTGATCACCTCGGAGGGATTCCACCTCAACTTGGCACCTATGCGTATGAAATGATCAAATGGAAAGACAATAGAAGCAAGGTGTGACACTCTAAAATGCCAAACTATTTAAAAATCGTATACCTATTTCGGGGTGGGTCTCTTGAATTCGCTCGAAGACTTCTTCTGTAATCCCAGCCACAAAATCCATCTTACTTGGCATTTCAGACCAAGTAAATGGCTCACGGGTGCGGGAACTAACCTCAGTGGTCCTCTCAGGGGGAACCGTCTTCATCGGTACATCTAACCGCACCGTCCTGGTTTCGCTCCCTTCGTCTGAGAAAATGAAAATCTAAAGATAAAATACCATAGAAATGACAACTAACAGGACAAGTTGAAATAAGATAAAGAGAAAACATATCGCGCCCCTCGTCACCTTCTGGAGGAGCGCCTAAATCCAGATCTCCCTGAAGAAACCTGCCGAACATTTGATCGACACCACCTTGGTCATCCAGCGGCTTAGTTTCTGTGGTGTTCTTCTTTAATTCCTTAGTTCCTCCTCCTTGATCTTTACTCACATTTTCCTCTTCATTATTTCTCTCCATATTCGTCTCCTCCTCCTCCGTAATGGTTTCTAGCGCCTGCTTCCTCACTGCTCGAATCAAGCCAAAAACGTCAACGACGTGTAAGCGATCAAAAAGAAAAAATTATGGACACAACAAAACAATAAAACAATAAGCCGCCAGAAGTCTACATATCGGGCATCTTGAATCTTATGCGCTTTACTCGTGGTTCCCTCACATCAAAAGCTTCCTCAGTTGCGCGTTCATGTTTCTTCAGCTTTGTTTTGGCCTGGCCCACGGTTTCTTTGATCACCCGCTCGGCTCTTCTTGCAGTGAGGGTTACATCATCCGGCTCTAACCCTAGACTATCGCGAGTATGAATGGAGGTCCCCAATGATCCCCCGGTCATAATAGTCACAGACTCGTCGATGCCTTCAGGCGCATCCTGGGATTTGGCTGTGTCGTACAAGTGGTTGATCCACGGGCGGGATAGTTGACCCCGATCCCGTAGAACAAACTTGTTACCCGCACAGACTACCAAAAACTCGATGAAGCGATGAAGGTAACCAGCGAAGAAGGCGAAGGTGAAGTGGGATTGCACCTCGACATTCGAGCGCAACTGCACTATCTCCTTGTGCATGCCCGACAACAGAAACTTAGCCTAGTTATAGCGCATGCCAGTCTCCAAGATGGTTTTCATAACGCGCACAGCCTCAACCCCAAGGCTCTTCACCTGAGAGAGGGTTTTGGGAAATACCCGTGCCCTGAATAGGGGATACAGTTCGTTCACCTCTTCAACCTTTTCCTTCCCCTGCATCGGGAACCCCTTGGCACCCTTGGCCAGGCCCAACCAGTCCTCCAACTCGTGCACCGTATGGAGCTCTGTCTAAGACTACATTTATGCCATCCGCCGGTACCCCGAATAAGTTTGAGAAAAACTCGGGCGACAGATGAAAAGCCACCTTAACACCCTTAATCCGGGTGCTGTAGTACGAGATAGACTCATTAAAAGAATCCACGATCCCAATCATTTCCCCTATTGATACATCAGGACTTGGGGTCATGAGGAGCTCCATAAGGCCAGCATTATTCAAGTAGCGAACAATAGATGGTGAGGCATGGTTACGCAACCACTTTTGAGCCTTAGTCACCTCCCCAAACTTCATTGACAATGTTGTCTCAGTTCGCCCGGTTGTGACAGGATCCCCGCCAGGAGGTGCATCAACTACAAGCACAATATAAGATGGTCGTATCAGTATAACCTTCGGCAGTTAAAACACGTTAGCACATCAAAAAGACATTATCATTTACCTCCCGTAGTAGACTTGGATGTGCTTCCTGGACCAGCTTCATGAGGGAAAACTGGCCCCTGGTCCGACCAATCTTTATCCAGCCATCCACAGGCTTGGCACAGTGCCAACGCTCTAGAGAATCGTTGGTGAAAATAGATAATGTCCCCCTTCATTAGACCTATTACAGTTTTACGAAGGGTGGGACCCGCCATGAAGGCCTCTAGAGCGGTACGAGCTAAGGCGAGCCCATCATCCTTGACACATATGCCGTCCGCATTAACTTTAGGCCTACAAACGAACGGATGTCAAAACTCGAGCTAATGCCAAACGGTGAAAAGGAAGCAACAAACTTGAACGGTCCTACCTGCCCACTCGGTACACTGTGCCAGAAGGGTTCTGGAATAATGTATGCGCGCGCGCGGCTAAAAATAAAGTATTATCAAGGTAGTCCTGCCCTCGTGGTAATCGGGCCCACACATGCGCTAACGGGCATGTGGACTTAGGCCCGCGGGAAGAACCGTCCTCATTCATAAATGGCCCCTCTTCGATGTCTTCCATAAAGACAAGGATGCCCTCCGCAGCTCCTGGCAGCATTGCCTCAATTATGCTCTGCGCCACCAATTCATCCAGGTGCGACTAGATAACTACTTCAAAGTTATCCAATATGAAGGACAGGAATTCAAGCGCACCTTCTCTGAACCAAACCCCGTTGTATTCCACGATTAGGTCCGGGGTAGGTTCGTTCGCATCCATGGGGTCAAACCATGTCAGCACCCCAACAAACTCAACCACGAGGAGAAACGGCTTACTGTCCCTGCAAAAAACCAGAGTATCAACATAAAATTAGCCGTGCACCAAAACAACGCGAAAAACCAAGGTTCACATCGTAGACTGACACTTAGAAAATTTTTCAAACTGTTTACGCTCGACGTATACATTGTCAAAACCTAGCGTAGACGCTACCGAAATTTGCTTACGCCCAGCGTAAACGTCGCTAAACTTAGTGTATACACTGCCAAAATCTGTTTACGCCTGCCGTATACGCTGCCTGACCCAGCATATATGCTGACAATTAACTGATTACGCTAACGCCCGAACCCCTTACGCTCAGTGAAACCCCCGGCGTATACGCCACGGAAGTGGCCAGCGTAAATAGTCTACGCTAAACATTGAGCAAACAGTTTATGCCAGAAATATGAAAAACAAGTCTACGCTACATCATAATTAAAAGAACAACTGTGTACGTTCAGCGTATACGCCGAAGAAACCCCTCAGCGTATACGCCATGACAATGGAAATAGAATTTACGCTGACAAAATAGAAAACTTACGCTGATAAAACTTCGCGCATAGAGAAATTATTACGCCGTGGTTTACGCTGATATAATCGTGTGGGAAAAGTGTTTACGTTGATAAAACCGATTACGCCCTGACAGTCTACGCTAACCCGACTTTACACTATGAATTTACGCTCGGCGTATATGCCGAAACCCTCTACACTAACCCGTTACGCTCGGCGTATATGCTGAGACTGTGTACAAGACCGTCTACGCTATGAAGGTAATAAACAGAGTCAGGATCAGAGCCTACCTGTGCGATGTTCCAGGCCATGATGGAATCCTTAGCCAGGGCAGGCATTGCAACATGGCTTCGCTCTCCTCCACGAAGGTCAAGTCAGGACTCTTTCTTCCCTGCCCTTCCACCTCCTTGCCCTTGCCCATCTGGGCATCTACGTTGGGATTGATAGCTCACGCTAAGGGTTGAAACTCTGTACGCCTACGCTCGGCATCTACGCTGGGGTTTGATAGTCAGCATCTACGCTGGAGTTTAGGTTTGACGTCTACGCTGGGGTTTGGGTCTGGTGTCTACGCTGGGGTTTGAGTTTACGCTTACGCTAGGTTCCACAGTTTACGCTTACGCTCGCTCAGTCGCTTACGCTCGAAAATGCAATGTAACAAATGAAACCCCCCCCTTTATATAGCGCTCCGCCGTCTCTGCCACCGCCGTTTATGCCGCCGTTGCTCCTTTTTTGCCATTTTGTGCCTTTTTACTTATTTTTTGCTAAACTTTGCCCAGAAAAAATATTAAAAAATAATAAAAATAATAATAATAAAAATATATAAAAAACAAAAATTACTACATCTTGGTTCCCCCGTGGACCCCATTTCATACGTTTACGCCGAACATTCTAACATAAACTGCCACATGTCGCCCAGTATGGCCTTAAACTGTCACCTATGGCCCGGTAAGGCCTTAAACTGTCATGCGTCCCGGTGCGACGATAATCCACCATTATGCATGTACACATAATTCGAAATTACCAAAAGAAAAAAACATAGAACGATGTCCATTAGCTTATTCAACTCTCCGTCTATTGGCAGGAGCAGGCTCGATGGATTGCCAGCACTTAACCGCACCATTAATCATTGACGAACCATATGGCAAAATTACAAGAGACACTGACATAAACCTCATCCATTTAAGTTCAGCAATGAACGACACAGTCATTGCCTCAACATAGCAAATAATAGACGACTACAAAGGCATGACAAAATCGCTTGACATAGACGTCGAAGATATCACTGAAGACCCGTTGACCGAAACCCCCATCACCATGCTTGATGGGGAAATTAAAATACTAAAATTAAGTACATTACTAAAACTACACCTAGCCAAAAACATTGAGGACGTGCTTAGGAAAAATCTGAAAGCATTTGCTTGGTCCTACACAGACATGCTCGGGCTAGACCCCCGAATTGTCCAACACAATATTATCCTTGACTCGAAGTTGAGATCGGTAAAACAAAAAGCACGAAAGGTTAAACCCGAGGTGGCATTAGCAGTTCGCAATGAGATCACTAAACTTTATCAGGCTGGCTTCATTCGAGCCGTTGATTACGCTGAGTGGGTGTCTAACATGGTCATTGTTCTGAAGAAGAACGGAAGCATTCGCTTATGCATTGACTTCCGAGATTTGAATGTTGCAACCATAAAGGATGATTTTCCTTTACCCAGCATTGATCAACTTGTTGACTCCACTACTGGGCACGCACTATTATCCTTTATGGACGGCTTCTTGGGATACAATCAAATACGAATCAACTCAGAGCATCAGCTTCGGACAACCTTTATGACACCATGGAGAACCTTTTGTTACACAATGATGTCCTTTGGTCTCAAAAACGCTGGGGCCACGTATCAAAGAGCGATGACATTTATCTTTAGCAATTACATATTACACTCACTCAACGACTACGTGGATGACATTGTGGTTAAATCAAAAATAGAGGAACAACATGTTCAAGATCTTGACTTAGTATTAAAACGTTGTTTAAAGTATGAATTGAGACTCAACCCGAAAAAATGTGTCTTCGGCATCAAGACAGGAAAAATGCTTGGATTTATAGCCTCAGAAGCAGGGATACGAGTAGACCCCGATAAGGTTAAGGCCATAACAAACCTGAAACCACCAGGCAACCTTACCGAACTTCAAGGTCTATAGGGCAGATTACAGTTCATCAGGAGCTTCATAGAAAAATTGACAGACAAGCTAAAACCTATGAACCACCTATTGTGCAAGGACGTCCATTTTGAATGGACTCCGCAGTGTCAAGAAGCATTCGACAACATTAAAACGACACTTGCCCGATTACCCACAGTCTATCCACCTCAAAACGATAAACCATTTTACATCTACCTCGCTACTTCAGATTCGTCAATCGTGTCTATGCTTTGCCAGAAACAAGATGACGGAACCGAAGTCCCTGTATATTACTTGAGTCATGCATTAGTTGCCCACGAGAAAAAGTATAACGACGTGGAGAGGTCTTGTTTAGCTTTGGTCTTCTCTTTGAGAAAGTGGCGACATTACCTCTTCCGCAATCAAGTTAACATAATTTGCAAGGATAATGTGCTAAGGGCCATAACAGGAAACATTTATGAAACAAGTCGGATAGCCCGTTGGAAAGCCATGATAGCTGAGTTTGACCTGTGCTATGTAGCATAATCATCAGTCAAGGGTCAAGCTATAGCAAATCAAATGACCACATCACCAACGCACGATCAAGCGATAATAGAGCCAGAATTCCTGGATGAGGATATAAGCGCAATAGACATAGTACCTAATGACTATGATGCCATCCTAAACTTTGATGGAGCATCCACCTCTCGAAGAGGAAGTGCAGCCGCTGTCATTACTTACCCATCCGGGGAGATCCGACCCTTTGCTTACCATTTCAATTTTCATTGTACCAACAACATAGCGGAGTATGAAGGTCTCCTTAGAGGTCTCGCGGCAGCACTGGCTTCAGACATCACACAGCTAGTAGTCAGAGGAGACTCACAACTAGCCTTAAACCAAATCACAGATGTTTATACATGTAAAGCCTAACATTTGCAACCGTACTACGACTTGGCAAAACACCTAATGAGGCGATTCGAAAACATCGATGTGCAACACGTTTCTAGAAATGATAACACCATCACAGACGCGTTAGCCACATTAGCATTAAACATATCACCAGACATGTTCCATGCATTACCGAGCTCCGTGACCAGTTGTGCCGAACCAATAACCAATACTCTCGACACATTACCGATTGCATCTGTTAGTACAGCACACACAATAGAATGGTATGACGACATAAAAGAATACCTTCTACGCAGCGAAACACCACGACATCTAACAAATGCACAGAAAGACGCAGTGCGGAAACGTTCTAAGCAGTATACCCTGGTAGGGAACACACTGTGTCGTCGATCCTATGAAGGCATATTGCTAACATGCGTCAATAGTATCGATGCCCAAACCATTGTGGAACAAGTACACAACGGACTATGCAGAGGACACATAGCACCAAAAGCCATGGCAACAAAGATCAGACGCTTAGGCTATTATTGGCCACACATGGAATACGACTGTCTCTCCAAAGTCAAAACATGTAGTACTTGTCAAAAACATAGCAATCTGATACATGTCCCACCAAATGAGTTGCATACAGCGCAAATCACATGGCCCTTTCAAAAGTGGGGGTTGGACCTCATTGGCCAGATAACCCCCTCATCTTCCGCGGGCCATAGTTTCATTATAACCGCAATAGAATACTTCATGAAGTGGGTAGAAGCTGCTCCCCTTCGAAAAACTATATCCAAACATGTATGCAATTTCATTCTCGAAAACATTGTAACCCACTTTGGCATTCCGATGACAATCATTACTGACAACGGGCCACAATTTAGCAGTGCCGAGACCAAAACCTTTTGTGAAAGTCTAGGGATCAAACACTCGTTTTCATCCCCTTACTATCCTCAAGGCAATGGGAAAGCAGAGGTGATGAACAAAACAATTATTACGATACTCAAAAAGATGCTCACCCAAAGCAAGTGAAAATGGCACGAACAATTGGTGTATGCATTGTGGGCATACCGTACTACACATCAAACTTTAACAGGTAAGATGCCATACAGTCTTGTTTACGGTTCAGAAGCTGTTTTACCTTTGGAATTACAAGTACCATCTTTAAGGATAACACTTTTTGGGCTCCTCGACGACGGGCAAAATAATGATCTGCGCATCATTGACCTCGACTCAGTGGAGGAAGAATGCGTGCGTGCCCTTGATCAGATCAAATGGTATCAAAAACAACAACGGCAATGACATCAACATGACACCAACAAGCGCCCCATCAAAGAAGGTGACCTTGTGCTTAAAGCTATTCGGGAACACTTGGACAAATTCTCAGCCAACTGGGAAGGGCCTTACTTGGTCACTAAAGCATTTGACAATGGAGCATTCAAGCTAGCCGATATGGAAGGAAACGAATTTGCCAATCCAACCAATCACTTGTTCTTAAAGCCATTCTACATTTGAGTACAAGCTCAGGTACGTGCGAGTCCTGGGATCACGACTATAAACTGATACCACAGAATAGTCCTGGATTATGACTTAAAACCAATACCACAGCTCATCTTGGCATCATGACGCTAAACAGATACCACGCAGTGTCTGCAATGACAATAAACTAGCATCCGTCCGGCATGACAAGTAAACTGCCACAGTCACATTCGCCAGAGTCTGCTAAGACTATAAACTGGTTTGCCTCTTCATAGTCCGCTAAGACTAGAAACTGGCAACATAACGTCCACCACGACACTAAACAGGCAATGTCCAATGGGTTATGACATAAAACTAACCCATGATGTTCCACCAAGACTATAAACTGGCAAGTTCATCTCTAGTTCCACAACTTGCGGCCACATTCAGTTATCAGAACCACTGCATCGCCTACCATCAGCCAATCTCACCAACATTGCTACCATTAATATATAGTGCTTGAAATCACCTCTGATGTCTTTGTCCCACCTGTAACCGTGTAAGGCTAAGCTCGCTTATTCACTCATGGTTTTCTTGTTTCCTTGGAGTTATGTTTGCAGGATGACACCCAGAGGTTGTCGCACAAGAATGCATTTCATCAGAAGCAGTAAGATGGGACAATGTTCACAGCACACATGGCCAAATGAAATCAAACCATTCGCTAAGTACATCCCCATCTCCCGACACGCTCTATCAGTCACACCTTTGATACACCCAGTACATCCAAAACTTTGAGCATGTTGTTGCATACTGTAACACTTTGAAGTAGTCGCAACAGACAACATAACACTTGCGCATGAGTACAAAATCAAAGCAACATATTCTTCAAAAAAAAAACACAAACGAGACCCCAGGCATTTCCCATAAACCCCAGGCGGGAAGGCAGTTGTCTCGAAACCAAGTACTCATGTCAAAACAATCAGAACACATCCACTTGCATGACTTTGGCTCTCTGCCAATAGATCCCCTAAACAAAGGGGTCCTGTTCCTCCAAAGAATGTAACACATCCTCTCGTGGCTTTGGTCTCGCCAACAAGTTCTCTTGAACACTAACCAAGAGTCTTGTTCCACCAAAGGATGCACGTTGCATGTCTGAACTCCAATTCTGCATGACACACACACACCAGAGCATCCCCTTTTCACCAAACACAATCTCTTGGGGCAGTTACTAGGCCCCACAATCCCCATTCTCCTATCAGCTACAAAATTCCATTTACCTGATCCCATGTACTACTGAACACGGTGCGATGACGTCTAGTCAAGTGGCGAAGGACAAAGTCTCCATCAAGTTGCTTGTAGTGTTTTGCACTTCTTTGTCAATGCTTCTTGGGTCAATTCCTCCAAACGTCAATAAAGAGGGGCCAATGAAACACCACAAAATTTTGGGCTTAGCACTTGTCAAACACCAAGCAGATCCCTAGGACCCACAGACGATCACAGCTACATCAGGTGTCACACTTGGCAATTTTAGAGATCCAATGTTTAATTTTCACTAAGTATCCAGTTCCAGCGTATACGCCCAGCGTATACGTCCAAGTGTACATTTCCAGCGTATACGCTCAAACCCTCAGCGTACATGCCCAGCGTGTACGCTCAAAGTCACAGCGTATATGACCCGGCGTAGACAACCAGCATACACGCCTCATATGTACGCTCAGCAGATACAACAGATGCAAACGTCTGGCATGAAACATCCAAAGACGACATGAAAACAGCACTACAGAGCGAGATTTGGCACAAGGCAGCAACCTTCAGCGTATACGCCTAGTGTATACGCCCAGCACACCAGCGTATACGCTCAGCATCCATTAGTGTATATGCCCGGTGTATACACCAGTGTCAACGACACCTACGCCCAAGTTCGCATCCACCCAGCACCTCCAGCGTATGCGCCCACAGTCTACGCTGGCTACAGACAGCGTATACGCCTGGCAAATGTAACATATTGTACGCTTGTAAATTTTACGCCCTTGCACTCGGTCCACGCACCACGTGTCGCCCCACTCGAGTCTGCCGTCAAAACCTGTATAAAACCCCAAACTTTGAGGAAATCCAGATGGTTGGAAAATTCCCAAAGCACACCAGAGATCAGAGACGCTGTGAACCAGAGCTCCAAACCTCTTACGCTGGATAACTCTGTACGCCAAGGATACTGTCTCTACGCTGTGCTTACAGTGAACCAGCCGCAATCCTCCCTGCACCCATCGAGGCTTTCATCCGCCTTGTCTTCCACTCACAACTGCGTTAGACCGGTGCATTGTACTTTCATTCTGTAATGCCATTGTTACATTTTCTTCCCATGATCATTCACAGTGTGCATTAATTCTTATACGTACTCTATTTACGTCTGTTTACGTTTACACTCTGTTTGCATCGTTTACATTGTTTACGCTCTGTTTACGCCCGTTACGCCGTTTATGTATAACCCAGCTTATAGCACTTTGGTGTACGTTCGGGGAAATCCTTATCTGATCCACGTGCGGACCACCCAAGGTACTCTACCTTCGTGCATTCCAGCTTGCCCTCAGGCGAAGGCAGGGTCTTCTGTGCGCATCCCGCGATCCCACGGTCTCTGTATCCTTTCAGCCGAAGACCAACGATTTCGGGCGGTACAGGCATTATAGTATAGGGGTGAATTTCACCTTCGTATGTATTAGGATAAAGATTTACAATTTTGAGTTTACTAGGATATGGGCTGTCTTCGTGATACTTTATTAAAATGTATTACTCTCTATCTTAGATTTATATATATATATATATCAATTGGCTAAGATGATTTTAAAGAAGATGATGTTAACCAAGCCCATTGAATGAGGTAACAATATAACTAAAAATGGAATCACTCATCTCTTCTCTATTTCTCTACCACTTACCCAATTTAGTTTTACCCTCTCCGTCAAGTTTGTTCTATCTATGTTTGTGCATGGCGTTTTTGAGAAATAAATCTCTTGCATAAATAACACTAAAAAATGCCATAAACAAACAAAGACAGAACAAACTTAACCGAGAGGGTAAAACTAAATTGGGTAAGTCATAGAAAAATAGAGATTCTATTTTTAGTTATCTTGTTACCTCATCCAATAGTTGGACTTGGTTAACATCATCTTTAATATATATATATATATATATATATGCTAGTGGAGTGGTTTCGTGGGCTATGAGTAGAATTTAATTATTTTTTTAAGTTTTAAAGTTATTAGTTATCATTATAAAAAACATTGTTATAAATTTTTAAATAACATAATGGATCATCTATAATATTTAAATAATTTCTAATGATAATCATTCCAATTCTATTCTTTGAAAATGACCTATTGATAAGAGATGACAATTGAGGATTTCAAAATCATATTCTTCATGAAGATTCCAAAAAGGCATTTCCAATGTTGGTACATTGGCAACATTTGTAGTTTTGTGCATTCAATAAAATGAAGTATCCTCATGTTCACGTTACCTTGTTCAATGCTCACTCTCACTATACTATGCCTATTGTTGATCTTGTTGCAATTGTTTTTCTATGTGTGTGATTTCTAGCATGAGTGTTACTTGAATAACAGGCATAGGTGAATTTCCAATGTCCTATAGAGTTAAAAATGTTAGAAAATGTGAATTAAAATATGTACTAACTTGAGTATGGGTAAACAATAATAACCTACATTTCTTGTTGATTATTTACATTATTATTATCAATAATGTGGATCATTCTATTAAATGAATTTCTAGGTGATGAGAGGGGATTTGAAGTTGACAAAGCCTAAAAAAACATTTGCAATGTAAGTACATAAATAACATAATAAAATTTTCCTATGTTAAATATTTGTTTTAAAATATTAAAAAATGCATAAATAATGTATTCCTGAATTTCGTAGAATCCATTGTTGTTCTCTCTTGCATCATTTTGCTTCTCATTTTAGAAATTGTCTTATCACCTCTACACTCATCAATTCTAGATTTCTAGTTCTTATGATCCATGGTCGTTCTCTGCCTTGGCCACGCCTACACCCATTGCCATGACCTCCATGAATCACATTATCTATTACAATAGATGGTTGCTACATGTTACAATAGATGGTTGCTACAGCTAATTGTGAAAAGAGTGTTCTGCGCCTTCCCAATTGGAACTAATAGCAGCATGATCCATGTTTTTAAAAATGCATAAATTTAAATATTTCACCTCATCATCCTTAAACATGATGCTTGCGATATCGCGGCTGCCGCGATATCGCATCCCATGCGATATCGCGTACGCGATATCGCATCTTCTCCTGCAATATC
>MNCI01007256.1:68391-82499 GCA_015680685.1 Gnetum montanum
GACCTAAGGCTAACAATCTAGGTGCCACAACTAGTCCATCTGCGGAGTTCGACCGGATCGCGCGTGCGACGCTTGTTTCGTATGGTTAAGTGTAGGGGTACCTCACCACTCATCAGAAGGGCATGGCTAAGCACTGTTGATGTAAGAATGAACATCAGAGATCTTTCCCCAAAAATATCTAAGGAAAATGTATTTGGAAAGATTAAGAAGAAGTGAGTTCCATGCATCGCGTTCAATGATACTGGGTGTAATTATGTGCAGAAACTCTGGTTCATGAAATAAGCATATATTTTTGCATGTAGGCAATGTGCACAAGAAGCAGATATTCAAAGGTATTTGTACATAGTAGCCACAAAACAAGAGGGCACCCAATGGCTGACCATTGATTCTGATAGTAGCAAAATATGCATGGAACCTAGTGAGAGCTTGACATGCGCTTATGTTGCAAGCATGGATGAACTAGAGCAAGTTCATCACCAACTCTCTAATAATGCAAATGATGATAACTATTGGGGAGAGTTGGAAATTCCAAAAAAATTTAAGCAAGAGCCCCTTGAGTTAAAAACTCTACCTGCTAGCATGGAATATGGATTCTTGAAAAATGGGAAGTTGGTAACAATAAATGCAAATCTTGCTCCAAAACAAAAATAGATGTTGTTGAATGTGGTTGAAAAATGGTTAACAACCTTTGCTTGATCATATTCTAAAATCACAAATATTGATCCTAGGATATGCCAACATCATATATACACTAACTTGACCATGAAGCCAAAGAGGCATCCACAGAGGTGATTGAATCCAAAATTGAAGCAAATTGTCAAAGAGAAGATTGAGCAACTCATTAAGGTAGGGTTCATCTACGCTATTGTAGATAGTAAGTGGATCAATCAACTTGTGATTGTGCCAAAGAAAGGTGGCAAGTGGAAAGTCTACATTGATTTTTTGTTGTTGAATATGACAACATTCAAGGATCATTTTTCATTACCATTCATTAATTAGGTATTGGACACCATATCTAGGCATTGCTATTATAGTTTTCTAGATGCTTATAGTGGTTATAACCAAATCTAGATCATGCTAGAGGACTAGGCCAAAACAACATTCATGAGTTAATGGGGGACCTTTGCATATCATAAGATGCCTTTTGGTCTGTGCAATTCTCCTTCCACTTTCCAACATCTGGTCTTAAACATATTTTAAGAGTAGATTAATAGCAAGGTGGAAGTCTTCATGAATGACTTCTCCACCTATGGAACTAAAATTGAGCAAGTCCTAGACCAGCTTGAGCAAGTAATTAAAAGATGGGTGGAAACAAATCTATGGCTAAATTGGTAAAAGATTCATCTAATGATCCAGGAGGGCATTGTATTGGGATACAAAATCTCACAAGTAGGGATTGAGCTCGACCTCAAAAAGATAAGGATTATCCAAGGAATCACCTACCAACCAGAAACTGTCAAAGATGTTCAATCATTCCTTGGACACACTAGTTACTACTGATGATTTATAGAGAATTTCTCTAAGATCACAAAACCATTGGTCTAGCTAACAAATAAAGATGCTCCATTTGTTTGGACTACGG
This sequence comes from Gnetum montanum, assembly GCA_015680685.1. Classification (NCBI taxonomy): domain Eukaryota; kingdom Viridiplantae; phylum Streptophyta; class Gnetopsida; order Gnetales; family Gnetaceae; genus Gnetum; species Gnetum montanum. Next base: position 69,974 of record MNCI01007256.1, read on the forward strand.
AATGTGAAAAACCATTCCAACAGTTAAAGGAGAAACTTGTAGAAACTCTAAATTTATAGGCACCCAGCTAGTCTAAACCATTTCACATTATGACAAATGTATCAAACTATGCCTTGGGGCTATGCTTACATAGTTAGATGATAAAAAAACATCCATATTACATCCACTATGCAAGATGAAGCATTGTGGATGCATAACTAAAGTACACCACCACGAAAAAAGAATTGATGATAGTGGTGTTTGCTTTAGATAAGTTTAGGAACTATGTGTTTGGATATAAAGTATTTGTGCACATTGATCATAGTGCCATTCGCTTCCTCATGAATAAGCCAACGATGAGCCCCCATGTCATATGGTGGCTAGTTATCTTACAAGAATTCAATCTTACGATGGTAGATCAAAAGGAAATTGAGGATGTGATTGCTGACCACTTGTCTCAATTGCGATGAAACAATAAAGAGGAGAAAAGCCCACTATTTGATCAATTTCCTAATGAACTCCTCTTTGCTAGGGCTATAACTGAAAAATTGCCCATTGAGCCTAAATGGTATGATGGCATTCTCACCTATCTTCTCACTCAAGAGATGCCACAAGGGTTGAATCACCAAAAGAAATAACAATTTCTTCACTAAGTGAAATGCTTCATGGAGATCAATGGACACCTCTACAAGGTGTGTGCCAATGGCCCAGTTAATTGGTGTGTCCATGATACGCATTCTCTAGGATGCTCATGAGGGTCCTTACGGGGGTCACTACACTACGAGATTCACAACCATTAAAATCCTGATGATGAGGATATTATTAGCCAACATGTTTCAAAGATGCTCACCAATTTTTCCACTTTTGTGAATGCTACCAACAAGATGGTGGAATGACTACTCAAATGGAGGGACCTCAACAATGGATTAAGCCATTGGAACCCTTCAACATATGGGGCATTGACTTCATGGATCCCATCATGTCCATGTCAAATGGAAAGGTGTACATCATAGCCATTGTTGAGTATTGTATGAAATGGGCAAAGTCAATAGCTATCATTAACTATACATCTTCTATTGCTACTCAGTTTGTACAACAGAATGTTGTAAATAGGTTTGGTGTGCCATGTACATTAATTTCTAATAATGAAACCCACTTTACAAGCACTACCTTTCATAAGCTCATGAAACACTTGGGGGTTGAGCATAAATTAACAACACTTTATCATCCCCAAGTCAATGGTTAAAATGAGGTTAAAAATAGGGAATCACAAAGATGCTAATGAAAACTATTAGCAAATATAGGAGAGACTAGAGCACAAAATTCAACGATGCCCTTTGGGCCTACCACTCAATATGAAAACTCCCTATAGGCTATTCTCCCTATGAGCTAGTGTATGGAAAATTACCAACACTTCCTATTCAATCTAAGCATCGTACACTTTCAATAGCCTATGACCTTGACCTTGACTTAAGTTTAACACAAAAAGAAAGATTAATGAATCTCAACCTGCTAGACAAAAACTGATTGATGGCCTTGCCATCTAATGAGTTGCACAAGGCATTTTAAAAAAAAGCACCATGACCTTAGAATTAGAAAAGTCAAATTTCAACTAGGAGATAAGGTCCTCTACTGGAACCCCACACACGTACCTCAATGAACTAAGTTTCAAACATTACAGAAAGGACCTTATATCATTTAAAAAACCTTTTTTAATGGTCATTTTGATCTACAAACCTGAGAGCTTGAACAAGAAACAACTAGTTAACATGCAACAAATCAAACCTTTCCACAAGCCTAAGCAATCTAGTGTAACAAATGCCTCATTGGATGGACAACCATGCTCAATCTTCTAGATCTCCTCCTTTCAACCTAGTCGTGGGGGAGATGGCCATACATGCTAACTATATAAGCAACTCAATTTTTCATCTTTTTGTTTTACACCTTGTTATTTTTGCAACTTTTTGTTTTACACCTTCTTTATCTTACACCTTTTTGTCTTTACATTATTAATTTTTTTGAATTTTTTTTACAACATCATTACTACGTTTTATTTTTCTTAAATTTTTTACAAATTCTCATATATTTTTTTTTATTTTGGATGTGATTTTCTTATTATGTTTTAATAATAATGTGCCTTATTACCAACAGGGTACAATGTGGCTTACTTAATGTGGGCATGTGCTATCTAGTTATTTAATTGGATGTCTGGATTCTAGCTTTGAACTTTGTTAATGATAACTTGGACATGGTTTCTTTTTAATGAAATAGGTAGTGAGTTCACGACATCCACCTATCCACAAACTCTATGGTGTTTCTTGTTCTAGAAATATGAGGTCCCTTTTTCATTAATAAAATTTTAACAAACTTGTGACTTTCGTAGTTTTCAAACTTGGAAAGGATTCAAAGGTTGAACAAGGTGTGACTTCAATGGGACTTGGTACTCTTTGTGCCTTTCTGCTTACTTGGATGCATGTGCATTTTCATGGATTTCTTACCAGTCAATGTCGACCAATAATAGGAAGTTAAATAAGTCTTTGTATGGTGTGGTTCCCATTTCAAAAAAAATCATGGGATTTCAAAGCACACCCCTTAGACAAAATAAATGGGCTACAAGCATTGGTTATGGGACTAGAAAGATGTCTTACCCATGCCTAAAGCTCTCCTCTAACTAAGGCCCTTTCTCACTTCCTACTTCTCTTTTCTTCTTGAATAAGAAATGGTGGTTGTTCTGTGGGAGCACTCTTGTGTCTCAAGGGGGTGGACTAGTCTTAGAGTGATGATGTGAAGTCACTAAAAATGGTTGGTTTTGGTCTAGGCTAAGGATGGTTTTTATCAAGTCATTTAACCAAAAAATTCACAAAGGACTTCATGTAACCTTAATCGGGAACTCCATTCCACTTTTCCTCTCTTGCATCTATGTTTTCCATGCCTCACCTCACTGCTGGTGTTCTTGTTCTTGTTCAATGTCTTGGTTTGATGTGTCAAAATGCTTAGGTAGTTTCTTCCAAGTTTTTGCACTTAACTGTTGTAACCATTAATCATCCATGGGGCCCACAAACTCCTCAGTTTGAGGACATGCAAGGGCAATAAGGAACATGTACTTGCTTTGGGAAGGATCCACTTACATACCTTTTGGTTGGATTAGTTAAGTTCTCTATCTTTAGACATTCTCACAATCAAATCTTTTTGCTTGCCTCATCAATGACATCCAATTGTGTGCATCTTCACAACGTTTTTTCAATGAAATCCTCTTTTTATTATTGTGAGTTCTTTAACCCTTAAGAATTTCGTTGCATTTGGACTTTTCAAAATTTAATAATGGACCGCTTATCAATTTCATCTTATTTTTCAGTCTTTTCACTACCTCTATTAAAGGAATCAATCCACCATAGTCACAACGTAGCCAAGTGTAACTATTGATGAGACAAGGTACCTAATAGTTGTACATTACACATTGCACACTAATCAATGATTTTGTTGTGATTGCAGTGAGAAGCATGGACTAGAAGTGGGACTATCTTCACCAAAGTATAAGTAGCAACACCATGTGATGAGGACCTTCATGATCATTGAATCTTCTTTCTCACTCTTTAGTTGCCAAAGGAGTTGGATGTCAATTTTGTCCAAGGTGTTTAATTAACATCCAGTTTTGTAAAAGATTGTAAATTCGTATACTTGAGCACTTAGAATTTGTTTGTTCTATCTAAGTCAGTTTGCATGTTAGTCAATAATCTCATACCTTCCCAATATTTTGTAAGGGACTTGTTCTTCCTTTGTTCACTCGAGGACAAGTTTTCATTTAATCATGGGGGCATGATGAATAATACTTTTTCTAGCTTCCATATTAGGGCCGAAGAAGTAATGTTGGATATCCAATATCACGAGATGTATGTTGGCCTATAAATATAGCACTTGGGCACACAATTTGGATAATAGATTTTGTCATAGCATAGCAGTGCTCTTGTAGTTTCTTTTCTCCAAAGTTAGAATATTTTCCAAAGTGCCTGTAGTAGGAGTCATTGAGTGTACAGATCTTTATTCGAGCATTGTTATACCTGAGCATGACAGTATGTGCAGCAATAAAGATGAGCTTTTTGATCAAACCTTGCAACACCTTTCCTAGCTTAAATATTTTATTCATGCATTTAATGTTTTGTGCAATTTATTTTAATGCTTCCAAGTAATTAATCTAAATTAAGCTAGCTAGATTAAATAGTGATTAATTAAGCACATAAGTACGACCGCTTCAAGCATGCACATGGCACTTGGTAATCCCAACAATGCTTAACATTTGGTAACCTAGCAGTGTTATACGTGTTTAGGATGTGCATGGAAAGTGGAACCAAATATTTATGTTAGGATAGTTAGTTATTAATTAGCAATTAGATTAGTTAAAGTGGTTCATAAATTGAGTTTCAACTTGTTGTTAATTGTAGGTGAATAAAATGTAAAATAATAAAAATCATGTGCCTCAATTACACTTAACCATATAACTAATCTCCACAAGTGTAGTTGGGAAGACAACAATCATCATGATTAGATTTCACGTCTTGGAACCAATGTACATGGAACTTAAGGTCTACAGAATTCAACCAGATCGCTTGTAAACACTTGTGATTCCTATTGTTGGACGTAAGGGTATCTCGTCACTCATCAAAGATGAAAATAGCCAAATCTACAAACAAGAACAACAAAGTAGCTTGATCAAATATGATTCTTATAGAAGCTTGAAAAGCATTATTGATAAAACCTATTTGTTGATAAGGCACAATATTGCATCTACGATATCGTAGCTCTACATACGTCATTGTTGATGTGATGTAGTGGGTCTTAATCATCCTTATAAATACAAACACTTAGTCATACCAATAAAAAACTTTCATTCTAACCTTAGGGAAACTCTTGTAGTTTGTTTTCATAGTTTATACTTAGCAACAAAGTAAATGCCTGTAGTGTGATGTTGAACAGTTGAACGAAATCTTTATTCGAGTGGATTGTACTTGGGCACAATTCATGAATGACAATAAAGATCGAGATTGTTTTCCATCATTGTAGCATCCATTTAGTTTTTTTGTTTTACTTAACTAATTTCTTTACTTAGTTTAATTTTCATTTTGTCAATATGCTTACTTTAGCTTAGTCTTTTACCTTTTTCAAGCACTTTACTTTCCCACATTCATTAGTGAGGCAGAATGAGTACAACTAGTTTCGACCCTATAAGTGTAATCGTTTCATAATCCCAGTAGTGTTATTGCTTGGTTCACCCAATAGCATAACACTTGGTAACCCATTGATGGTTACATAAGCCCAAGACATGTATGGCAAGCTAGGAACAATTACTCATTGCCATAGGATAGAGTAGATTTTCATTTCTATTATCACTTAAACTTAGACCTTATTCTCATTTTCATTATGTTTGCACTTAGGAGTAACTTAAGCCAACAACATCAAGATATCATAAGCCTCACTTACAGTTAAACCATATGCTTTCACTTCATTGACTCAAAGTGGGAAAACAATGATCATGAATTGACTATCAACTTCTAGCATACTTACGTTGTCCATCCATGGATTACAATCTAGTCATGCGTGTGCACTTGTGACTTGTACGGTAGAGTGTTGGGATACCCTATTACTCATCAATTATGATATATTAAAGTCTCATGGCTAACACAATTATTTCAAAAGAATTTAAGGATGGATAAATGCATAAGAACTAGAAAATAAAGGAATGTTGTTCCCATCTACAAGGAGGTGGAAAAAACTATACAAACTATAGAGGGATTAAATATATGAGTTGTACCATTAGCAAAATTCAAAAACTATAGAAAAATCTATATGTAATTTTCATTGACTTTGAAAAAGTATATGATAAGATATTATTTAGCAAGCTTTGTGAAGGAAATATCAATTCATTAAAGTGATTCAAGACATGTATAAAGGAGCTATTACTAGAATTAGGATAGCTTGTTGATGAGTGGCGAGGTACCCCTACACTCAACCATACGAATATGAGCGTTTCATGCACAATTCGGTCGAACTCCGCATACGAACTAGTTGTGGTATCTAAACAATTATTCTTAGGTCACAGTTCGTTGTCTTCCCATCTAGACTAGTGTTAACTTTGTCACATATGGTTTAGTCCAGAATGAGGTGTATGATGTGTTCCTATAATAATGCTACTCCTAGGTATGATGGTAAATAATAATAATAATAATATCAACTAAACTAGGAGAGAGAGAGAGAGAGAGAGAGAGANATAACAATTAAATAAATAATTAAACTAAGTGAATTCTACAATGATGAAGTAATCTTGATCTTTATTTACAATCATGTGTGTGTCCAAGTACGTCACACTCGAATAAGGATGGCGTACAATTACAATCACCGCACTGCAGGCATACACTGGGAGAGAAGGGTTGACAGAGAAACTAATGTAAAAAGAAACTTAAATTTAACAACTCTAACTGCTAATGCCTACCAAATCTGTCTACCTCTTATTTATAGATGAGGAGACAGGCTGCGATATCATGTACGTGATATTACATATACGATATTGCGGCCAATAAAATGATAACTCATCATACCCCCACGACTGAATGAAAACTCGTCCTCGAGTTACAGTGAGAACAAGCTCCGTTGATTACACAGTGGATAGGTATGGGATAATTGAATGGTGAGAATGGGTTCATGCTGTAGTGTGGAATTAGAACAAAATTGAGACACAACACAAGGAATGCGAAAGGAAATCCTACAGCTACAAAATTTATGGAACTCATATAGTTCCTAGTGGTGGTGGCTCCTCCATGGGTGCCTTTCCCTTGTCTTGTGCTCTAGGTCTTGGGACTTGATGGTGTTGAAGTATGGCCTAGAGTTTCTCCTCTTTGATCTAGGGGTCTTGCGCCATCCATGCGAATGTTCTAATGTTTGATGGAGTCGGCACTTCCCATGGGCAGGGTAGCTATGAAAACATCTGATTTTCATTGACATGCGAAGCCACAAACACCCGTTGTTCCTCTTTGTAGGCTTTGGCTTTGTCTCTGTATTCTTGAAAATCCGCAAGCCATCGAGCCAAGTCTGTTGTAACACCCTTTTGTCCTTGGTAGCTTACCTTAACCACCTCAAGTTCAGAATTTGCAATCTCCAGTTTTTGCAATATCTTCTTGTGTTCTACAAATTCTGTTTCATATTTGATGTAGGTGGTGGCTACCTGTTGCTTGAGCTCTATTCTCAGGCACCTTGCTATTAACATGGCAAGGATGGCATATTGCAAGTTTGCCAATTCCATGTATTTTGTAAGATCCTAGATCTTTAGGTCCCAGTTCTTAACTTCTGCCTGGTGGGCAAATGCATATGTGTCCACTATGGCCTGCTAGTCAGTGTGTTGAGCACTAATAGCATTGATGTGGGCCTTGGCCATACGGATCTCCTTCTCAATGATCTACTTATACATCCCCACTTGGTCCCGGAAGTGCTCCTTTAGCTTTTCATGCCATTTAGCCTCATTTTTCCATGCACTTACTTCAATAGTTGTCTTCTGGCGGATGGCGTGTACCTCCTCCATAAAGAGGGTTTGATTCTCCTTGGCTAAACAATTCATGTCTTGGTTGACCTAGATAAATTGTTCTCGCAATTGATGAAAATGTTCTTCAAGAACATTCTTTTTCTTTTCCACATAGGTCAATCAAAGATTGTCAGCAACAAGTTGCTTGTTTTCCTCTTGTAAGGCCTTGAGTGCCTTAGTATGTGCATAAGTTTCCACTTGTGTTGTAGAGGAATTCCAAACAGCCTTCTCTTTTTCTTCTGCCATCTTCTTATTCTCCATTAGTAGTTTGGTCAGTTGCTCAGTTTTGAAACTATCCAGTTGGTCTGTGGGAACAAATTGTACAGGGTTCCACTGTGTTGCTTGTAGGGTCATGAGCATTTTTTGCAATTTTTGCACCTCTACTTCAGAATGCTCGGCCCTCATCTCTATCAAGACCAGCTTCACCTTGGTGGAAATGAGGTCTGATTGAATTGTCATAACATCTTGAGGGATGTCAAGCAAGGACGTCATTACTTGTCCTATTTGTAGCAATCGATCAAGTACATCCTCATGTCAACCATCCTCAAAATTTGGCCAAAATTTGTGCCACCAGTAGATCGCAAGAGTCATTGAGATTTTGGCCAAATTTTGAGCATCCCATGCTCCTGTGAGATCTACTGGTGGCACAACAGGTACATTGAATGATTCTTTAATGTGGTCTGCGACCACTTCTATAGCTCCCGCTGCATCCTAGTGTTGCATGACCACCACTGTGGCCCCTTCACCAGTTTCTAATTGCACTTGGAATGATGCAGCGTTCATCGAGATCTATTGTGACCAAGTGCTCTCCCCTCCTGTATGGATGGACACCTCACCCCTTGCATGATCCAAAGAAACCATGGGTTGTATGGCATCGTCGATGACGCGAAAGAGATTCGCATCATCACAACTTCCCCAACTGACCATCTCAGCGATGGCCCTAAGATGGCTCATCGATGGTCTGTAATTTTTTGGTAGTGGTGGTTCATCTTGGCCCGTGCTAGGCCCTACTTCTTGTTGTTGGCTAGGCCCCCTACTTGGAAGTTGGCTGGGTCCTACAAGTTGAGTTGCAATTGGCCTTGCCATCTATTCTTTTTTTTGTTCTAGTCCCAATGTCTCACCAGTGAATTTCCTTGTGGCTGGTGGCTTTAACAATTCAACATATGAAACATTTTGGGCTTTTCAGAGGACATCATTAGTGTATCCTCTAATACCAACACATCAGCATAGCTTCCTAATAAGGGAAGGGAAGGGCAACGCCATCTTCCCTATCTTCCGTTCTTCAAACCACCTCAGGATCTTNCAAATCTTTTTTAAGCCCTTCATGGGGAAGAGGTGATACGTTCTAATTTTGAAATAGATCTCTCTTCTGTCATCAACTCTCCAAATGTCTTATCCTTGCCATATGCCCTTTCCAATCAAACTCACCGTGCATTAGGGTCTGAATGGGTAGATAATTGAGCAACTTTTGGCCCTGTATTCAGAAGATTTAATACTTCCAAAATGGCCTAAATAGAGAAATCGACTGTCACACCACAAATGTTAACTGTGATGCCTTGTTCTCCATTGTGCCAAAATTGGTATGTTTCCCCTAAGTACCAGGCACCGCTTTCAGAGAGGATAGGCCATAAGGGGGACCCTTTGAGGTGATCCCTAATAGCCTCTGGAGAAAACTCTGTGAAAGGTTCAAAATTTAATTCCACAATCATCGTAGTGAATGTGGACCTTTCATGGATAGCCTGAACACAATCCTGGGACAACGTGAGATGTTGTCCCTATTCAGAGGCTACATCAGCTTCTCCTTTTGCCTATCTTGATTGTATAGTAGCAGGGTCTTCTTGGTGAGTGCTAAATGATTTTTCCTCCTACTCTTCATGTTATCTGGTAGGAACTTATCCTTCACCTCTTCGAGGTTATTTGCTCCCACCTTGAGCAGGACCTTCCTGTTGTCCACATTTCGGGGCCATCTGCAATCACATGGGGCTAATCATTAGTAAGATTTTTTTTGAAGTTAAGTTATACCTTACTTCTTGCCTTAATGAATGTATTTTATCTCCATGTGATGTTTCCCAAAATATTATAATAGTAAGTCCTTTTTACTTAGGTGGTCTCCCATTCTAGTTTCCCTGTATAACTAAGGGAATGAAATTATTTTCAACACAATTATTCTTAATGTTATAACTAATTACCCTTGATAATGTCCTTCAGGTGATGATAAATTTCAAAAAAATTATACACTCTTCGGTGTGTGCCCCTCCTCCATGACTAAGCTGAACACTTCGGGTTCAAGTAGGTTTAGATCGTATGAAAATCGGAGGACCAGCAAGGGATGCGCAAGCGCAAGTCGTAGAGAAAAATTTGAAAAAACTCCCCCACGTGAATAGTTGAAAATGATGGTAAGTGGGGGGTCACATATTTATAGGTTTTATGTTATGTGATATCGGGTATGCGATATCGTGGCCTATCGATGTTAAGGCCCAAGGGAAAACACCAAATTTTGAAGGTTTTTCTGAAATTAACAAGGTAAATGAAGGACATGTGGGCAAGTGTTAAAGGGTTTCAAGGTAATTTAGTTAGTTTTGAAGGCAGGAATAGTTATATGTGGGTGGAATTGATTGATAAAAGCCTCAGGTGGTAAGGGAGAGAAAAAGGCTAGGTGATGGTTCATAGGAACGTTGGAATTCAGAGGGATAGTAATAAGCGAAAGAAAATTGTTGACAATATGCTGAGGGTAATAAATGGTGTGTGGAAGATGGGTTATGAGTGCAAATGACAAAAATTATGCAAGTGGGTCCTCCCCAAAGCAGGTTCCAACCTATAACACCCTTGCATAACCACACTTAAAAGTGTCCGTGGGCATTCGAAGGGTTAAATGTAATCCGCACTGGTTCTACAAAACACACACATGTAAGTATCACCGGGATGAGATAAAAATTCTACGATATACGAGGTACAAGCTACAATTACATGGATAATGAGATGAGATGGACTATAGAAGGGATTATAGGGATTGGGACATGAGGTAACTGACCCAGGGCATAGTGAATCCTACGTGTAAAGCATGATTAATGTGTCATTAACCCATCGTTCCAAGATCAGGACCAAGTCCATTCCTCTGACCAATGACACTGCATTGTTTCATCCCATGATGAGCAACTATGAGAGTATCATAACAACAAGGCATACAATGACTTGGCATTTTGTTCAAGGGAGGAGTGATTTTTGTTTTGTGGCACTTTCTTTGTGTGTTTTTGTTTTTCGATTATTGAATCCAGAGAAGCCACCAACCTTCAGGCATGGGTGCATGTCTTTCTAGTAGGACCCCCTGGAATAGCATTGGATTTTTTAGTGCCCTTTTGATTACTCTTACTTCCATTTTTCATTAGATCTGCAAGGATCTTAGTACAAGCATGTTGCATGATAACTCCCACAGACGTCACCAAAGAGAATCCGTAAGTCCCCTTAATGTCACACCCTAATCATTTCCTCTTGATCCATCCTTCTTTATTCCAAGTACAATGAACACAAAATTAATTTTAAGTTTGAAAAATGTCAAGAATATCATTGTACCCTTGAACAGAACCTCTTATTTGTAGAATGGATGAGTGGGTGTAATGGGCTCACTGGCCAAATAATTGATCATTCGAGACTCAATAACATAGAACACACCTCAACCAATGAGCCACATGAGTGTTTTATTCATANATTAAACGATGAAAAACTGGAAAAAATAGTAAACTTAAAGAAAATGAAAAATATATATTAATCCTACTTATTATTAAAATGGGGTATATCCCCCATAACTAAATGGTTGAGCATGGAAAGAATTAATAAATGAAAGATCAGGATCCTTGCATGTTGCAAACATTGAAACTTGGTCATACTTACCCCATTGGGGTTCACACACTTGATTATAGTAAGCATAGTGGGGCAATTTATGAGATGTGGTTCTCAGATAAAGAGTTGACCCACTATGATACTTGGGACCATAAGATGGTATGCAAGGATCAGGATGTCGCTCTCCATGGCTATATTCATTGGGCCATATGGTTGTTGTAGTGTTAATTGATGGCCCTAATGCAGTGACATGAGGCTTTGGGTTTGAAGAGAAGGGTGCACCACAATGTTGGACTTGTGCTGAGTTGGAGAATGCAGTGGCCTTGGAATTGTGTTGTCCCTTCCTATGGTCATGTCTAAAGAAGGGACACCTTTGATGTTGAGGAGGTCTCTCACTGTTGTTAGCAATATTAGCACAAGCAAGGTTCGTGGGTTGTTGCTATGGTGCAGACACTTTAGAAACAATTGGTGGCGATGTAAAAAGAGGAAAAGGATGAGAATGTTGAAATTTGGGAGAATTGTAAGGTACACAAGGCGATGGTTGTGTTGAGGACATGGGCTGATAGTATTGAGGAGAATGAGAATGCGATGAGATAGAGTATGTTGACCCAGTTGGAGAAATAGGATATTGAACTAGATAAGCATTTGGATTCAGATGATATGAAGGGTATCTCCAGTTTAGGGATGACTTCTCCCACGACTGAGATTATTGCCACTGTGATCGAACACAGTATCTCTGTACGAACTCTGGGTGTAACGTGTTTCCCCAATGCTCATAAAAATGTAACAAGATTGGGCATTGGCCATTGGGGTAATCGTACAGGCAAATGTTGCATTCATAAGTATGATCAAATGTGGAGCTCTTATTTTCCTCATCCCTTCTTTTCGAATGTCTAATGATATTTTGTCCTGCTTCTCAGGTTGTCAAAACTCTATCTCCAATAATATTGATATATTCTCCACACTTTTTATGCGTCCATTCCAGCATCTTATTGATCTTTGCCTCGATTTCTTCTAATGATTGTTGTACTGGCAAAGATGGTTCTTCCTCCTTGAGATAGGTTGATTTCTCCTTATTATGATTATGGACCTCTGTTAAGTTGAGATTTTGGTCCCGTTGATGTTTTTCAACACTCTCCCATC
>MNCI01007256.1:82896-94292 GCA_015680685.1 Gnetum montanum
AGAGCCTGGGTAGGCAGCTCTCTTTACGATGCCTACGGAAGATTCGAACAGCCTCTTGTATTTGCGTTAGGCTTGTAGTGGCTAGTAGGGATTCATCGTCATCGGGTAAGTTATGCTTTCATGTGTTGAGACGATGTTGCCTTCGTTTATGTTTATAAGAAACCCCCACCTCGGGTTGCATACTCTAATCTTCATTATCATATAATTTTTTGGTTCTACAATGAATTTCATCACTAGATGTGGCATTATCATAGTCTAATAGGAGAGGCATGGTTGTGAGATTGTGTGTGAATTTATATGTGACTTTTTATAATGATTTCTTCCTAAAAGATATATCATTAATTCTTATACAGCGACCTTGTATGATATAACTAATCTAGATAACTAGCATCGTCCCCGGCAATGGTGCCAATGATGAGTGGCGAGGTACCCCTACACTCAACCATACGAATATGAGCGTTTCACGCACGATCCAATCAAACTCCGCAAACGGACTAGTTGTGGTATCTAAACAGTTATTCTTAGGTCGCAGTTTGTTGTCTTCCCATGTAGACTAGTGTTAACTTTGTCATGTATGGTTTAGTCCAGAATGAGGTGTATGATGTGTTCCTATACTAATGCTACTCCTGGGTATGATGGTAAATAATAATAATAATATCAACTAAACTAGGAGGGGGAGAGAGAGAGAGAGAATCTAAGCTAGCCTAAGTGCGATGAGCATCCATTCCTTAATCATTCGTACACATCTTGGACCTCATGCACGACTACCACTAGGATTACCAAGCACATGGCCTAAGTACTCTACTAGGTTACCAAGTAGTCAAACTTGAATGCTCGTGATTAAGTTGTATTCATTCCGTGTTACTAGGAGTTTAAGGGTGAGAGATGTTAACTAAGGAAGCAGTAAATAACAATAACNTTCTACCTCTTATTTATAGATGAGGAGACAGGCTACGATATCGTGTCTAGGCTACGATATCGTGTACACGATATCACGTATGCGATATCGCGGCTAATAAAATGATAACTCGTCACTTGTTAAATCACATATGATTTTTCAATCACAATGGATCTAGCTTTACTCAAATGCCAAATCAATATTAGATGCACATCCACCATGATAAATCACAAGTTATTGTACGTTGGTGAGGCATGTAATATTCATGTATCTAGAAATACAATCATGGTCCTCATGTCCTTAAGACATATAACACTTCTACTAAGTCATCAAAAACCGGAGTAACTAATTGTATGTCATTGCTTCTAAGTCCACCTCAACTCTGGCTACACATATTGCACTCCAAGGTGGAACAGGTAGAACGGCAGATTGCGCTTCTGAAGCAAGCCGGCATGGCGAATGAAACTTTTTAGCGCCTGCTGTTTAATTACTCAACCGTCTTGAAGGGATGCCCCGATCGGTTTGAACATGCGATAGATTGATTATCTCAAGAAAATTGGGGTTGCTGCAACTTGCATGTTAAAGGGAAATCAGGATGAATCTAAACTTCTTGATGACCTGCTCAGTGATGTCGGAGAAGGATTTCCTTCTTTCCAATTTGTTGGGTTATTTTGATCGCTGAAGAACACGATCGGCGATTGGTCATGAGATTGTGGGACAGGTATTTGCAGAAAATTGTGCGAGACAACAACATTGTTGAGGTACGTTGCTGCTTGATAGGATTACAAACTGGCACAATGCATTTTGTCTGGAGTTCAAGGCATAATTTACTATGGACGCTGCTTCAATTGCAATTTTGCGAAAGCATTTACTATTTAGTTTTCTGAACGATGGCCGAAATTGCGGAATGGTTTATGTAAATTATAGAAGTTATCCACCTCTTCTGAGAGCCATTTTGGGCAAATCCATAATGTAAGTGGATTTCAGGAATCGAAAGTATCGCAGGGTGAAATTGGAACAGGATTTTTCCTGCGGTTTTATATTTCAACAATTAATTTTGTTGCGGAGCTTGGAATATTAATTCTAGAAACGGCTTATATCGTTCTTTAACTTGAAACTGAACACCAAAGGTCTGGATAATGCTTAACATATGATGTATTGGATCCTTTGAAAATGTGAACTACTTCCAACACGGAAAAATGATTTACCCAAAGTATTGACTAGCATGTTAACGATCTATGTACAACAAAAACATTAAGTGTTTTAAAATAGTTGTAACATTCTCTTGCAAAATAACACGGTTACACTTAAGGTGGAAATGGGAAGACGTTAGCAAACAGAACTTTCATGAATTTAAAGATAGTATGCGATTTTGCCTGATCAACAGAGCACAAATTTCGTTCACTCTGCGCTAAAAGCTGAGTCGCATGCTCTAACCTATGATTAAAATATTAATTTCAATTTATTAATTTATTGGCTAAGAACCCTACTTTACTTATTTACGATTATGTTGATGACTTTTGATTAAAACTCTATGGACATGTGTAGTGTTGATGAATTTTGATTTCAGTGTGATGAGCCGTGAGGTACCCTACGCCCAACCATACTAATCACAAGTGTTCACGCACGATCCAGTCGAACTCTATAGATGCAACTAGTTGTGGCATCTAGATCATTGTTGATGAGTAGTGAGGTACCCCTACACTCAACCATACAAATACGAGCGTCTCACATGCAATCCGGTCGAACTTCGTAAACGGACTAGTTGTGGCATTTAGATAGTTAGCCTTAGGTCACAGTTCGTTGTTTTTCCACCTGGAGTAGTATTAGTTTTGTCACGTATGGTTTAGTCCAAAGTGAGGTGTATGATGTGTTTCTAGGCTAATGCTACTCCTGAAGACAATGGAAAATAATATTAACTAAGCTAAGAGATAAAGGGTGAGAGAGAATCTAAGCTAGCCTAAGTGCGATGAGCATCCGTTCCTTAATCATCCGTACACATCCTGAACTTCGTGCACGACTGCCACTGGGATTACCAAGCACGTGGCCTAAGTACGCTACTAGGTTACCAAGTAGTCACACTTAAAATGCTCGTGATTGAGTCATACTCATTCTGCGTTACTAGGAGATAAGGGTTGAGAGAGATTAATCATCTAGGAAAGCATTTAAACATTTAACAAGAATTAATTCCTATTTAGCTTAGTCCATATGCTGCAAGGTTTATTAGAAAGTTCATCTTTATTGCCGCACGCAAATGTGTGCTCAGGTACAAGTCGCTCGAATAGAGATCTGTTCACTTTAAGACTCCTACTGCGGGCACATGGAAATTATTCTAACTCTGGAATGATAAAACTGCTATAGTTTGGGTAAGGGTCTAACTCTAGATGGAGAAACAAGAAAAAGCCGCCTCTTATTTATAGAACTGGTGACGGGCTCTACAATATCGCATCTCATCATACCTCCATGACTGAATAAAAACTCGTCCTCAAGTTTCTTACAAAGTATTGGGAAGGTACGGGATTATTAACTGAAATGACACTAGTGGTGAATGGGACAACATGTGAATGGATCATCATTACAATACATGGCAAAAATTAGTGTTCATGACAACAAAAGTGAACACTATACACATTTGACATCTAGCCTTATTTGGCAGCTGAGAGAAGAGAGAGAAAAGAAGAAGTTTGTTGCTGCCCACGCCAAGATTGCACCTTTCGTTGTCCATCCATAAGCGTGTTATCAATCTTGTTTCTTGCATAACTACTCAGCACTAGTCCATTCCAAGTGTTCCCTCCAGATCCAATCCATTGGTGTATGATTGTCATCTGCACACACAACACAGTCTTATATTAGCAAGGATAAATGAATCACAATGCAGTTAATACCTTGCCTCAGTGTAAGGTCTATTGACTAAGTTGTGATATGGCTAATGCGGATCTGGAGATATAATACTAGTGACTACCCAAGGTGTAGGGGTTAGGAGAAAATCGAAAAAATTGGACCAAGACCCCCATGACTGAGAGTGAACCTCCGTTAACGAGAGAATGGAAAAAGATAAGGAATAAGAGAGAAGGAGAAAAAGAAATAATGACAACGCTGATAAAATGGATGTTAAAGATGGAGATGAACAAAATAAATGATGATTGCAAAAAATGTTTAAGGGAAAAAAATTAACTGATGCACCAAATAGGAATGTCAATGGGTCCTTCCCGAAGTAGGCTCATGCCCTTAATGCCCTGACATTCCCACATTCAAAGAGTTTGTAGGCTCTTGAAATGTCATTTGGAAGCAAGAGTTAAAGTCTTAACCATAAGAGTTTACCAAAAAGAAAACAATGCATCAACCAAAATATGAACTACTAATACAATTGGCAATGAGGTGAATAATGGAGAGAAAGATGGAGAGAAAGATGGAGAGAAGAACATCCAGTGGGATCTCCAGAACAAGGTGGTGTATAGCCCCTTCTGTATTTCATGGTTATGTGACTTAGTAGATCTCATTCCAAATCTAGCCTCAACCAATCCACATCCAGTGACTTCGCATTAATACATTTGGCCAAACCATCCACTTGAAGTAACAAGAATGCTCTCGCCAAAGAGTCACCACCATTCCGATGAAACGAAAAAAAAGGAGAAAGTAGGAAGCGAGAAAGGGCCTTAGTTAGAGGAAACAGGTTTATTTTAGTTTCATAACCAGTGCTTGTGGCCCAGAGGATTATTTCGTCTAAGGAGTGTGCTTTGAATTCTCAATGTTTTTTTTTTCTTTTGTGTTTTGCATGAGAACCACACCATGCAAAGACTTTGTTATTTTTATTGACTCAGCTTCCTGATAATGGAGCAACATCGGAATGGTAAGGAAAACACAAGAAGAAAACATTCAAGCACCCAAGAAAACGGCCAACACAAATGCATCAAATCCCCTTGAAGTCACACCCTTTTCAACCCTTAAGTCCTTCCGTAGTTTAAGAAATGCCCAGTCACCAATTCGTTGATAGTTCTTATTATTAAGAAAGGGACTATACATTTCCAAGCCAAGAGAGACCATAGAAATTCATGGATGCATGGATGACATGGACTCATTACCTATTATATCAAAAGAACCATACCTTAGTATCAACATTATAACTCAAAGGTAAAAACCAAACATTAAGAATCAATGGAATACAGTTCATACCATCATCAGGAGCACTTATTAGGTGACGATCCTAACAAAATAGAAAAACACACAAAGAAATGAAAAAGTATAAACGATGTTGCAAAACAAAAACAAGAAAAGTTAAAGAAATTTGTAAAACAAAAATGTGTAAAATAAAAACTTAAAAGACAAAAAGATAAAACAATAAATTAAAAGGTGAAAACTTAGAAAACAGAAAGTTGAAAAATTAAAGAAACACAAAAATATTTATTATTTCTATGTTGCTAGAATGGAGGATACCCCCCATAGCAAAATGGTTGAGCATGACTAGAATTAATAAATGGAAGGTTAGGATCCTTGCATGTTGGAAATATTGGGACCTGGTCATACTGAGCCCATTAGGGTTCACACACTTGAATATAGTAACCATAGTGGGGCAATTTATAAGATGTAGTTTCCGGATAACGAGTTGACCCACTATGATAGTTGGGACCGTTAGATGGTATGCAAGGATCAAGATGTCCCTCCATGGCTGTATTCATTGGATCATCTAGTTGTTGGAGTGTTAAGTGATGGCCTTGATGAGGTAACATGAGGCATTGGGTTTGAAGAGGAAGATGCACCACAATGTTGGGTTTGTGCTGAGTTGGCAAATGCAGTGGTTTCTGAACTGTGGTGTCCCTTTCGATGATCACGTCTAAAGAAGGGATACTTTCGATGTTGTGAAGGACCTCCATTGCTGTTGGGAGTAGCAACACAAGTTACGTTTGCGGGTTGGTGCTGTGGTGCAAAATTTCCTAGCATAGGTGGCGGGGATGTAGGAGGAGGTGAAGTATAAGAATATTGAGGTTGAGGATAAGTGTAATAAGTGTAAGGCACATGAGGTGGTGATCTTGTTGGAGAGGACATGGGTGAATAGTACTCGGGATAATGATAATGATGAGGTGAGGTAGAGGATGTTGATCTTGTTGGAAAAACAGGGTGTTGAACATAATAATAAGCATTTGGCATTGGGACATATGAAGGGTATGGTCTAGTTGGCAGTGGCCTCCACCATGACTAAGGTTTTTGCCACTGTGGTTGAACCTGATATTTTTGTATGAAATATGGATGTAACATTCCTCCCCAATGCTCGTGTAAATGTAACAAAACTGGGCATTGGCCTTTGGGATGATCGTACAGATAGACGTTACATTGATATGTGAAATTGGCAGTTGAGTTCTTATTCTTATTATCTTCTACCCTTTGTTTCGATTATTGCATGGTGTCCTATCCTATTTCTCGATTTGACATAGTTCTTCCTCTAATAATGTTGGCATATTCTCCACATCTTTCATGTACCTAGTCCACCATCTTATTAATCTTTACCTCAATTTCATCTAGTGATTGTAGGATTGGCAAAGATGATTCCACCTCCTTGAAGTGAGTGGATTTCTCCTCTTCATGATCATGGACCCTTGTTAAGTTGAGATTTTGGTCTTGTTGAGAACTTTCAACATTCTCCCAATTGGCTAGTTCTCCTTCTTCTTTTGCCACCCGCTTAATAAGCTCTTGGAGTTAATGGGTTCATAGCTCATATAGTTGACCTTGGGCATACATCCCTAGGGTCTCCCTTGTTTCATTACGAAGTCCATCAATGATATGGTATAATAGCCTTTCCTCGGAGAACTCATGCCCTGGACAGTTGTTTAGCAATGCATAATATCTTTCTAAGACCATGTCCAAGGATTCATGTTGTGCTTTTTTCCACTCTTGGATTTGTTTCCTCAAGGCTGACACTCTTACGTAGCTTTGATATCTTTCGCTAAAGAGTTCTACCATTGTTGGCCAATGCCGTATTGAATTTGGTTTTAACTATCTATACCATACTTTTGCTTGGCCAATGCGTGTCATAGGAAAGAGCTTGAGCTTTTTCCAACTGTTATCAATGTTGTTCCATGTACAGGCATCGTAGAAGGCTTGTAAATGATGTTGCGGATCTGAATCATAGCCTCCTAAAAACTTGGGAAAGTTGCTTAAATCAAGCATAGGTAGGAAACTTTCTCTACGATGCCTATACAATATTTGAATAGCCTCTTATATAGACGTTAGGCTCTTAGTGGCCAGCAGGGGTTCATCATCATCAAGTAAGTTTTGCTTTCATGTGTTGGGACGATGTTGCCTTTGTTTATGTTGGCGTTCTTGATTTTCTTTGTGAGCTCGATTTTTAGTTCTACGCTAATCCCTTGAAAGATAGTCATCTGTGCCACAATCTGACGTTGAAGGAGTAGAGGAAGAGAAGGAACTGTAAAACTTGTTATGACTTTTGCAAGTCTTCCAATCATCCCCAAGTAAGTTCTTGTTAATTATTGAGAAGCTCCTAGGCCTTTCAGGCCTCCTCGTTCTATGGGATGTCTCATCCTCACTAGAGGTGTCAGAGTTGGATGACGAGAGTCTTTGAGTATCATTGGGGTGTTCATAAACGTACGAGGCTCCTGCATAAGGTTGAGTACTTTAGACTTCATCTTCATCATCAATTCTATTGGTTCTCCAATGAATTGCCTCATTAGGTGTGGCATTATTATCGTCTTGTAGGAGAGGCATGATTGTGCAATTGTGTGTGACTTTATATGTGACTTTTTTATAAGTAATTATTCTTAAAAGATATATCGTTAATTTCTATACAATGACCTTGTATGATATAACTAACCTAGATAACTAGCACCGTTCCTGGCAACAGCACCAATGATGAGTAGCAAGGTACCCCTACACTCAACCATACGAATACAAACGTCTCACGCGCGATCTGGTCGAATTTCGCAGACGAACTAGTTGTGGCATCTAGATAGTTAGCCTTAGGTTGCAGTTTTCTATCTTTCCACTTGGACTAGTATTAGTTTTGTCACGTATGGTTAAGTCCAGAGTGAGGTGTATGATGTGTTTCTAGGCTAATGCTACTCCTGAAGATGATGGAAGATAATATTAACTAAGCTAAGAGATAGAGGGTGAGAGAGAATCAAAGCTAGCCTAAGTGCGATGAGCATCCATTCCTTAATCATCTATACACATCCTGAACTTCATGCACGACTGCCACTAGGATTACCAGGCGCGTGGCCTAAGCTACTAGGTTACCAAGTAGTCACACTTAAATGCTTGTGATTAAGTTGTACTCATTCCTCATTACTAGGAGATCAGGGTTGAGAGAGATTAATCATCTAGGAAAGCATTTAAACATTTAACAAGAATTAATTCCTATTTAGCTTAGTCCATATGCTACAAGGTTTATTAGAAAGTTTGCCTTTATTGCTGCACGCAAATGTGTGCTCAAGTACAATTCTCGAATAGAGATCCGTTCACTTTAAGACTCCTACTGCTGGCACATGAAAATTATTCTAACTCTGGAATGGTAAAACTGCTATAGTTTGGCTAAGGGTCTAACTCTAGATGGAGAAACAAGGAAAAGCCGCCTCTTATTTATAGAACTGGCAACGGGCTGCGATATCGCGTACGCAATATTGCAGGGCAAGACGCGATATCACATCCCATCAATTATGTCTTGATTGTTTATTGTCTTCCAACTTGAACTAATGGTAGTTTTGTCATATCTGGTTTAGTCCAATGTGACGTATATGATAATTGATGTTGTTTTGGCCATATGTTACTTCTAATGGTAATAAAGAAATCAATTAATTAAGCTAATTAACAATTGAAAGTAAAGTCTAGACTAGCGGATAAGAGGTGAGGTATCCTATGCTCAACCATACGAATACGAGCGTTTCATGCACGATCTGGTCGAATTCCAAGGACTAAGTACTTATGCGTCCTTGTGGAACAAGGATGGGCTGCTTGATCGTTGTCTTCCCAAGCTTACCTATATGTCACGATTGTATGGTTAAGTAAGCTTGAGGCATATGATTTTTATAGCTTTTGTGTTTTTATGTCCTGTGCTAGTAGGGAAGGAGAGATGTAACTAAGTGACTAATTTAACTTAACTACTCATTAACTAATTTCTAACTAATCCTAACACCTACATCCATTCCCACTCGTCGTACACATCCTAAACCAGTGCAACACTGCTGGGATTACCAAATGCTAATCGTTATTGAGTTACCAAGCATTACACGCATGTTCAAAGTGGTCATCCTTGTGTAATTTAACGATTTGCTTAATTGATCCAAATGAATTGTTGTGCTAATAACATAAATGTAAAGTGCATAAAATAAAATAAAATAACATAAATGCATAAGAAAATAAAATAAAAGAAATGCGTAAGAAAACAAATCTCAAGTGTTGCAAGGATGAATCAAAGAGCTCGTCTTTATTGCCAACACAATGGTGTGCTCAGGTACATCAATGCTTGAATAAAGATCTATCCACACTTAGACCTCCTACTGCAGGCACTTGGAAAATACTCTAACTTTCAAACAGACTACAAGAGTTTCTCTACTTGACTGCTAAAAGACTTCCTCCCAATTGTGCACCTAGGCACTATATTTATAGACTTCCAAGCAACTACTCTAATAATTAGAGTAACCGCTCTAATAATTAGAATAATTGCTAAAGTAAACACTAGTAACTGCTCTAATAATTAAAATAACTGCTAAAGTAACCGCTAGTAACTGCTCTAATAATTAGAATAACTGCTAAAGTAACCGCTAGAGTAACCACTCTAATAATTAAAATAACTACTAGAGTAATTGCTAGAGTAACCACTCTAATAATTAGAATAACTACTAAAGTAACCATTCTAATAATTAGAATAACTGCTAGAGTAATCACTCTCATCATAACCCCACGATTGAATGAAAACTCATCCTCGAGTTCCTTACAAAATATTGGGAAGGTATGGGATTATTGAGTAATTGACAACTGACAATGGAATGGGATGATAGACTCAACATGCCCAGTGAACGGATCAATAAGCATATTACAACATTTATTGTTCATGACCATTATGGTGAACACTTGTACATAAATGACATCCAAGCCTTTATTTGGCACGTTGAAGAGAAAGAGAGAGAAAAAGAAGATGGAGCGTGTTGCTACCAATGCCGAGATTGCACCTTCCATTGTTTATCCATAGCCATGCCACCAAACTTGCTCCTTTCGTAAATGCTCCAGTTCTGGTCCATCCTGAGTACTTCCTCCAAGCCCAATCCATTGTTTGTATGATCACCATCTGCACACACAACACAGTTACAAATGAGCAAGGATAGATAATCCACAATGCAGTTGATACCTTGCCTCGATATGAAGCGCATTGGCTGAGTTGTGGTTATGGCAAAAATTGGTTCAGAGATTTATCACTAGTAACTACCTGAGTTGTAGGGGTTAGGCAATTAGTAAAATGGAAAAAATTAAAAAATTTGTGCCAGGAGCCCCACGACTAAGAGCGAACCTTCGGTAGCTATAAGATGGAAAAACATGAGGAACAAGAAAGATGAAAAATATCAACAGCAACACAAATAAAATGGATGTCATGGATGGGTATGAAACAAGAAATGATTAATTACAAGAAATGTTTAAGGGAAAGAACTTAACAATTTCACCAAAAAGAAATGCCAATGGGTCCTCCCCAAAGTAGGCTCATGCCCTTTATGCCCTAACAAACCTACAAACCAAAGAGTTCGTAGGCTCTAGGAATGTCATTTGGAAGCAAGAGCTAAAAACTTACCCACAAGAATTCACCAAAGAAAAACAATACATCAACCCAAAATGGACTAATGATAAAACCAGAAATAAGATGGAAAATGGGAAGAAATATGGAGATGAGAGAATGGAATGGAATCCCAAGAACAAGGTTGCGTAAAGCCCCTTGTGTATTTCATGGTTAAGATAACTAAGTAGAACTCATCCCAAATCAAGACTCAAACCAACCACATTTAGTGACCTTGCATCAATACACTTGGTCAATCCATCCTCTTGAGGCAATAAGAATGCTTCCACAAAGAGTGACCACCATCCCAAGGAGAGTAAGATGGAGAAGCAGGAAGTGAGAAAGGGCCTTAGTTAGAGAAAATCTTCAAGCATGGGTAACATGTCTTTTTAGTGCCATAACCAACGCTTGTAGCCCATATTGCTTTATTATGTCTAAGGGTTGTGCTTTGAATTCTCACCTTTTTCTCTTTTTTTCTCTTTTTTTTATGTTTATGTGTGAGAACCACACCATGCAAAGACTTATTTTTACTCACTCAACTTCTTGATATTTGAACAATGTCAGAATGGTAGAAAACCCAAGAAAAAGCATCCAAGCACCCCCAAGAGAATGGCCAGCACCAATGCATCGAATCCCATTGAATTCACACCCTTTTCATCCTTTGAGTCTTTCCTTGGTTTGAAAAATACCTAGCCACCAATTCATTAACAAGTTTACTTAGAAAAAGGG
>MNCI01007256.1:95737-111895 GCA_015680685.1 Gnetum montanum
ACATAGTTTCTAAACTTTTCTAATGCAAACACTACAATCATTAATTCTTTCTCTGTCGTAGTGTAGTTAAGTTGTGCACCAGCGATACTTCTACTTGCATAATGGATGTAATAAGGATGCTTCTGATCATCTAACTATGTAAGTATGGCTCCTAAAGCATAGTTGGATGTGTCAATCATGATATGGAATGGTTTGGACCAGTTAGGAGCTTGTAGAATGGATGTTTCTACTAGCTTCTTTTTTAGAGTTTGGAAAGCTAATTCACATTCCCTAGTCCACTCGAAAGGTATGTCCTTTTTCGTTAATTCCACCAATGGTTTGGCAACTGATGAGTGGCAAGGTACCCCTACACTCAACCATATGAATATGTGCGCTTCATGCGCGATCTGGTCGAACTCCGAGGACTAAGTGCTTACACGCCCTAATGGAACACTTAAGGTTAATCAATCGCTATCTTCCCAAACTTACTTGTATTGTCATGGTTGTATGGTTAAGTAAGCTTGAGGTATATGATTTTTATATCTTTTATCTTTTTAATTTCTTTACGCTAATAGGGAGAGGTGGAGAGAACTAAGTGACTAACTTATATTAACTATTCACTAACTAAGTTCTAATTGATCCTAACACCAGTATCTGTTTGCACTTGCTACACACATCCTAAACCAGTGTAACACTGCTAGGATTACCAAACGCTAATCGTTACTGGGTTACCAAGCGCTACACACATGCTCAAACTGGTCATTCTGAGTGCACTTAACTAGGAGAGTCAAGGGTTGAGAAAAATTAATTATCTAGGAAAGCATTTAAACATTAACAGTAATTAATTAATATTTAGCTTAGTCCATATGCTGCAAGGTTTATCAGAAAGTTTGTCTTTATTGCTGTACACAAATGTGTGCTTAGGTACAATTTGCTCGAATAAAGATCTGTTCACTTTAAGACTCCTACTGCAGGCACATGGAAACTATTCTAACTCTGGAATGGTAAAACTGCTACAGTTTGGCTAAGGGTCGAAGTCTAAGTGACTGAACAAGGGAAAGCTGCCTCTTATTTATAGACATTGCGGCGGGCTACGATATCTCATACGCGATATCGTGGCTCATCATACCCCCATGACTGAATGAAAACTCGTCCTCAAGTTCCTTACAAAATATTGGGAAGGTATGGGATTATTGACTTCAATGATGCTCATGGTGAATGGGGTGACATGTGAACGGATCATCATTACAATACCTGGCAATATTAGTGTTCATGCTAATAAGAGTGAACACTATACACATTTCTCATCTAGCCTTATTTGGAAGCTGAGAGAGAAGAGAGAGAGAGAGAAGAAGATGTGTTGCTGCCAATGCCAAAATTGTGCCTTCCAGTATGCATCGATAGTCGCACCATTCATCTTGTTCCTTGCATGACTGTTCCAACACCAGTCCTTCCTAAGTGTTTCCTCTAGCACTAGTCCATTGTTGTATGATTGCTATCTATGCACACAACACAGTCACATATTAGCAAGGGTAAATAAATCAAAATGCAATCGATACCTTGCCTCGATGTACAGTCTATTGGCTGAGTTGTGATATGGCTAATACGAAGTCTGGAGATATAACACTGGTGACTACCGAAGGTGTAGGGGTAGGGGGTAGGAGAAAATTGAAAAAATTGGACCAAGACCCCCATGACTAAGAGTGATCCTCCAGTAGTGATAGAATGGAAAAATGTAAGGAATAAGAAAGATGGAGAAAAAGAAACAACGGCAACATCGATAAAACGAATGTCAGAGGTGGAAACGAACAAAATAAATTTTGATTGCGGAGATGTTCAAGGAAAAAAAGTTAACTGATGTACCAAATAGGAATGCCAGTGGGTCCTCCCCAAAGCAAGCTCATGCCCTTATGCCCTAGCAGTCCTTCATTCAAAGAGTCCGTAGGCTTTAGAAATGTCATTTGGAAGCAAGAGTTAAAATCTGAACCATAAGAATTTACCAAAAAGAAAAAAATGCATCAACCAAAATATGGACTATTGATACAACCGGCAATGAGGTGGAAAATGGAGAAAGAATGATGGAAAGAAGAGAATGGAAAAAAGTCTCAAGAACAAGGTGGTATACAGCCCCTTGTGTATTAATGGTTAATGTGACTTAGTAGATCTCATTCTAAATCTAGCATCAAACAATCCACATCCAATGACTTCACAATAATACATTTGGCCAATCCATCCACTTGAAGTAACAAGAATGCTTTCACCAAAAAAGGCACCACCATTCCAAAAAAATGAAAAAGGAGGAAGTAGGGAGCGAGAAAGGGCCTTAGTTAGAGGGAACATGTTTATTTAGTTCCCTATCCAATGCTTGTAGCCCAAATGATTATTTCATCTAAGGGGTGTACTTTGAATTCTCACATTTTTTTTGCATGAGAACCACACCATGCAAATACTTTTTTATTTTTATTAGCTCAACTTCCCGATAATGGAGCAACATTAGAATGGTAAGGAAAACCCAAGAAGAAAACATTTAAGCACCCAAGAGAATGGCCAACACAAATGCTTCAAATCACCTTGAAGTCACAACCTTTTCAATCCTTGAGTCCTTCCATAGTTTGAGAAATGCCTAGTCACCAATTCATTGATAGTTCGTATTATTATTGAAAGAAAGGGACAGTATAGTTCCAAGCCAAGAGAGACCATAGAAATTCATGGATGCATGGATGACATGGACTCATTACCTATTATATCAAAATAACCATGCCTTAGTATCAACATTATAACTTAAAGGTAAAAAATAAACATTAGCAATTAATGGAATACAGTTCATACCACCATTAGGAGCACTTATTAGGTGACGATCCTAACAAAATAAATAAACATACAAATAACGAAAAAGTATGAACGATGTTGCAAAACAAAAACAAGAAAAGTGAAAGAAATTTGTAAAATAAATATGTGTAAAAAAAACTTAAAAAAGGAACTGAGGGCCTCAATTGATCAGCATAGGTGGCCATCTCCCCCATGACTGAGTTGAAAGGAGGACATCCAAAATAATGAGTGGGTTCATCCTTTCTCCGAGGTATTATGTGTACTAGTTATTCTAAGTTCATGGAAGGGTTTGGTTTGTTGCACATTGACCAGTAGTCTTTTTTTCAGAGTGTTTTTTTAAAGTTTTTAGAAATTTTCAACTTCCCCCTATTGATGTTTTCAGGTTAAGGGTTGGAAGTTGGCAACGCTCTTGCTCCAGTGCATCTATTCTTTTGACATGGGCGCAAGTTGTTCCCCTAGTTAGTTCCATGCATGTTGGTGAGTTTCTCTTTAGATCAACTATCAACCACAGGGTGTCTTTTTGTTGTGTGTTTGCTACATACAAGCACTTTTGTATGTTAAATTCTTGTGCACACCTATTGCATGCAAGCAATGCTGAACATTCCTGTACGCAGTCACATCCTATATCACTGTATGTGTTGCATGGAACCTTCTTCTTCTCGATTTCTCTGAGAGTGTTTTCCTTAGATATTTCCAAGGAAAGATTGCGGATTCCTAGGTGCACATTTATGGTACTTAGCCATGCCCTTCCCATGATTATTGGGAAGTCCCCTTTATCATTGTTTGCATGTATCACTAGGAAATCAACTGGGTATGACCACCCACACATAGTGGTAACAATGTCCTCCACCAGTCCCAAAGGGATAGTGATGGACTGGTCAACTAGCTCTAAGAAAATATTACTCTTCCTTAATGGAGGCAGGTTCCAAGCTTTGTACATTTCTTGTGATATTAAGTTGACTCTAGAACCTGAGTCCATAAGAGCTTTACATGGTTCATTCCCAGTGACTTGGAGATAAATTAGGCGGCTTCCAGGATCAGAGAATTTCCTAGGAAGGTGGCATACCTTGATTCAGTTAGTACTAGCATGTGTTAACATAACCGTCTGCGTTGAGCTTGGTTTTTGGTTTGAAGGGAGCTCTGAAGCCTTATTTGATGGAGAGGTGTTCAGAGGTTCAACCACTTGTGGTTGTGAGGGCTTGGTTTAGCTGTTGGTCCTAAAGAAAGGTCTTCTCTTTGTACAATTGTCAGAACTAGCAGCAAGTTGAAGGTTTATGGCCCTCGTGACATTGCATTGCTATGGTTTAGTGGGGAGTTCCCCTTGCATTGTTGGAGTGGGTGGTAATGGAGTGATTGGTGTGAGAGTTGCAGATGAATTTGGAGGATGGTATGTTTGTGGGTTATCTCCCCTAGGAGAAGGAGTCCTATAATACTCTCGAGCTTGGTAGTGATGTTGTGGTGTCACGTGACCAACAAAGTCACGTGGAGAGATTGGTTGCTGCACGTAGTAGCCATATGGATATAGTTGCCGGTAGGGGTATTGTTGCCTTGGTGGTGGCATCCCCCATGATTGTGGGTATTGCCACTATTGGTGTTGCTCAATAGGTTGTCATGGAGTTCCACTTGGATAATACGTTAAAGGTTAGTGGAACTTCCTTGGGTTACCTTGGGGATAAGGTAACTGTGGGGGTGCTTGCCATTTTTTAAGTCATGGGTTGAGTGCATACACCCTAGACTCTTGTATATGTGAGATTACTAGGCAACATCCCTTAGGATGGTCGTATTGGCATATATCACATCCACCGTCATTATCTGTATTAGAATCCACAATTGCTTTTTTGATGGCCATTTTACCCTTACCTTTGTTACGTGCATTGACCACTTCTCTCTTTTTCTTTTTTTCATAGTCACTACCTTGCTCCCTAAATTCCTCTACAATTTTAAGGATAGTTTCAAATCTACTATCCAAGGAGTCCCACATTTGGTCTACCTTTGCTGATACTTCGGTTATTAATTTTTTGAGCGAAAAGGTTTTCCTATTCACCATCTCTTCGAGTGGTGACTCTTCCTCCTCCTCACAAAATCTCACTCCCCTTTTTCAAAGGGAAGGATCTCGGTTGTACTCTTTCGTGCTTTCTCTCTTACATAGCTCCCCTTCTTTCTTGGCTACTTACTCTAACAATCTATGAACCTAATGAGACCTAAGCTCTGATAATCTCCCTTGGGTGTATGTTCCAAGGGTTCTCCTCATTTCATGCTTAAGTCCATCTATGAGATGGCATAATTGGTCCCACTACAAATAACCATGGCCTGGGCAGCAATGTAATAGTGCATAATAACAACCCATGGAAGCATCCAAGGATTTTTCATTTCCTTGCTTCCATCCTTGGATTTGCTTTCGTAGGTTGGACACCCAGGAGTACGTTTGATACTTATCATTAAACAGTTCTAGCATCATACTCCATCTTCGAATGGATTTCGATTCTAGGGACCGGTACCAGCTTTTCGCTTCTTTCACTTGTGTCCTTGGGAACAAATTTAGTTTTTGCCACTCATTTTCTATGTTTTTTAAGGCACATGCATCATGGAATGCTTGTAGATGGTTTTGAGGATCAGTTTTGTATCCCCCCTCAAATCGTGGGATGTTATTCATGTCTAACCTCTTGATCCTACTATCTTTTTGGTGACTTGTGGGATTCTCACAGCCTCTGTGATGTCTAACATGCTTCTAGTTGTGAGAAGGGGTTCTTCGTGATCATCTCGTTCATAGCATCTATGATGTCTATGCGGTTCCCTACTCTCCCTTCTTCTATGCCCTGATTCCTTAGATTGCCCTCGTCCTCGTTCTCGACTATCTCGTCAGTGTTTTTCACTCTGTTTACCTTTATCCTCACAGTTAGTTTCCTTATGGCTGCATCCAGATACAGAGGGAGAGGGTGAATGTGATGATGAAGATGAAGAAGAAGGAGAACCATTGCCATGACGATGTTTCCTACCTTCTCTTCAGTGGTCTCGGCCCCAATCGTGCTTATGATCAGAATACCTGTCCTTATCATGTGTGTGTGTTCCCTCGTTGAACACTTCATGTTCATGGGGATTAGAACCAGGGTTGTGAATTGTGGAGTGTAGGTTTTGATACACCACCTCCTAACCATTGTTAGGAGGAGGAACATCATTTGGTGGGGAACCTGTTGAAGCAGGTTCACCACCCTCAATTTCACTCAAGACATGCGTAGTGTTATGAGGCCACTTACCCTTTGAAGATGTATGATATCTCTCCTGCTACAAGTCCCTTTGACATTACTCTTCTGTGGGATGGTAATCCCTTATGTCATGATCGCATGCAACGTACTCTGCGTACAAGGATGAAATGCCTATTCGTGAATGAGCACGAAGGAGCATGTTGGGAACTGATCAGTCTGGAGGTAACACAATGTTACCTTCCAAGTCTCTCCAACACAGTTGTTCATCTTGACGGAGAATAAAGGTAAAGTCATGGTTGTATGGTTAAGTAAGCTTGAGGTATATGATTTTTATATCTTTTATCTTTTTAATTTCTTTACACTAATAGGGAGAGGTGGAGAGAACTAAGTGACTAACTTATATTAACTATTCACTAACTAAGTTCTAATTGATCCTAACACCAGTATCCATTCCCACTTGCTGCACACATCCTAAACCAGTGTAACGCTGCTGGGATTACCAAATGCTAATCGTTACTGGGTTACCATGCGCTACACACATGCTCGAAGCGGTCATTCTGAGTGCACTTAACTAGGAGAGTCAAGGGTTGAGAGAAATTAATTATCTAGGAAAGCATTTAAACATTAACAGTAATTAATTAATATTTAGCTTAGTCCATATGCTACAAGGTTTATCGAAAAGTTCGTCTTTATTGTCATACACAAATGTGTGCTCAGGTACAATTTGCTTGAATAAAGATCCGTTCACTTTAAGACTCCTACTGTGGGCACATGGAAATTATTCTAACTCTGGAATGGTAAAACTGCTATAGTTTGGCTAAGGGTCTAAGTCTAAGTGACTAAACAAGGGAAAGTTGCCTCTTATTTATAGACATTGCGATGGGCCATCATATCACGTACGCGATATCACAGGGGCGGACGCGATATCACGGCTCATCAGCAACCTTTGAAAAGTTTTCAATAAATTACCTATAGTAGCCAGTATGTCCAAGGAATGATCGAATATCTTTGACAGTTTCCAATTGATGGGTAATTCTTTGGATAATTTTGATTTTCTTGAGGTCTACCTCTATCCCTGTGTATGATATTTTATGCTTTAGTACTACGCCTTCTTGGACCATCAAATGGCTTTTCTACCAGTTGAGCCTCAAATTGGTTTCTACACATCTTTTTAACACTTGCTCAAACCAGTCCAAGGCTTGATCAAAGTTTGCTCCATAAATGGAGAAGTTATCCATAAAAACCTCCACACCATTCCCTATCTGTTGTTGGAATATGCTTAGAACTAGTCGTTGAAATGTTGCAGGGGCATTGCACAAGCCAAATGGCATCTGTTTGTATGTCAATGTTCCCCAAGGATTGGTGAATGTAATCTTGGCTTGGTCTTCTAGGGCTATTTGTATTTGGTTATATCTACTATATCCATCCAGAAAACTATAATAGTGATGCCTTGTGATGGTGGTTGACAAATGGCAATGGAAAGTGATCTTTGAATGTTGCCATATTTAGTAGCCTAAAATCTATACACACCCTCCATTTGCCTCCCTTTTTAGGCACAATAACTAAGGGGCTAACCCATTCGCTATCAGCAATGGGGTATATGAACCCAGCCTTTAGAAGCTATTCGATTTCTTCCTTAACTACTTGTTTTAGCTTAGTGTTCAATCGCCTCTGCGGTTGTCTTCGAGGCTTCATGGAGGGGTCAATGTAAATTCTATGTTAGCATATCCTAGGATCTATTCTAGTTAATTCAGGATATGACCAAGCGAAGGCTTTCAACCATTTATTTATTACCTTCAACAGTTCTTCTTTCTGTTGAGGAGCAAGCTTAGCATTGATAATTACCGATTTTCTATTTTTAAGGAATGTGTATTCCATACCGGTGCACAATGATTTTAGCTCAAGGGGCTCCTACTTAAATTTCTCATGGATTTCCAACTTCCCCTAGTTGATATTTTCAAGGTTAATACTTGGAAGTTGGTGGTGGACTTGCTCTAATGCATCTATGCTATTGATGTAAGTACAAGTCAAACCCTTAGTTAGTTCCATGCATATGAGTGAATTACTTTCTTGATCAGTTGTCAGCCACTGGGTGTCTTCCTGTCATGTGGTTGCTGCATATAGGCATCTTTGTATTTTAATCACTTATGCACATTGATTGCATGTAGCCAATGCTAAACTTTGCACAAATCATGACCTCTACACGCAATTACACCCTGTGTCACTATATGCGATGCACGGAACCTTCTTCTTCTTAATCTTTTCGAATGTATTTTCCTTTGATATTTCTAGGGAAAGATCATGAATTCTTAGGCTTGCGTCGATGGTGCTTAGCCATGCTCTTTCCATTATGATTAGGAATTCCCCCTTACCTGATGAGAGTGGTTACTCTAGCGATTTATTCTAATTATTAGAGTGGTAGTTTCTCTAAAATTAGAGTGGTAGTTTTTCTAATTATTAGAATAGTTGCTCCCAAGCCTATAAATACAGTGCCTAGGCACACAATTTAGGAAGAAAGTCTTTCAAGGAAGTCTTTTAGGAGTCAAGTAATGAAGCTCTTATAGTTAGAGTATTTTCCAAGTGCCCACAACAGGAGGTCTAAGAGTGGATGGATCTTTATTCGAGCATTATGTACCTAAGCATACCTTGTGTACGGCAATACAGACGAGCTCTTCGATTCTTCCTTGCAGCACTTGAGATTTGTTTTCTTACACATTTCTTTTATTTTATTTTCTTCTACATTTATTTTATTTTATTTTATGCACTTTACATTTCTGTTATTAGCACACACAGTACGATCACTTCAAGCATGCGTGTAACACTTGGTAACCCAGTAACGATTAGCATTTGGTAATCCATGTAGTGTTGCACTGGTTCAAGATGTGTATGACAAGTGAGAATGGATACTAGTGTTAGGATTAGTTAAAGCCTAGTTAATTAGTAATTAAGTTAAATTAATCACTTAGTTATCTCTCTCTCTCCTTCCCTACTAGTGCAAGACATAAAAACATAAAAGCTATAAAAATCATATGC
The DNA here is from genome assembly GCA_015680685.1 of Gnetum montanum. Taxonomy (NCBI): domain Eukaryota; kingdom Viridiplantae; phylum Streptophyta; class Gnetopsida; order Gnetales; family Gnetaceae; genus Gnetum; species Gnetum montanum. Next base: position 104,782 of record MNCI01007256.1, read on the forward strand.
CTTAAGCTTACTTAACCATACAATCATGACATACAGGTAAGCTTGGAAAGACAACGATCAACCAACCCATCCTTGTTCCACAAGGGCACATAAGCACTTAGTCCATAGAATTCGACTGGATTGTGCATGAAATGCTCATATTCGTATGGTTGAGTGTAGGAGTACCTTGCCGCTCATCATTGGCACCGTTGCTAGGGACTTAGTTGTTTGTGCACTCATTAGAACATAGGAAATCATTCACATCATTGGAACGAACCCTTAGGATTGATTGAGAAAATAATAAACAAGAATACATTGCACACTGAACATGCATAAAGGATCCAAAAAAGGGACATGAACTCATGATAAAGGTGGGCATTTTGATCGCAATCATGATTGGGGCCAAGACCGCAGAAGAGAAGGTAGCAGACACCATCATGGTGACAGTTCTTCTTCTTCTTCATCTTCATCATCTCTTTCACCCTCTCCTTTAATATCTAGATGTGTTCATAAAGAAAAAACCCATGGGGATAAAGGTAGGCAAAGTGGAAGTCATAGATCAAACAACCAGGAAAGGGACAAGGGCACTCTAGAGAGCCACGACATAGAAGAAGGGAAAGTAGAGAACAACATAGGCATCATAAACACCATGGATGAGATGATCACAATGAACCCCTACTCACTAATCAAAGTATGTTGGACATAACTAAGGCTATTAGAATTCCAACAAGGCACCAAAACGATAGTAGGATCAACAAATTAGATATGAACAATATCTCATGATTTGAAGGGGGATACAATGTTGATCCTCAGAATCACTTACAAGAATTCCATGATGCATGTGCCTTACAAAATATATAGAATGAATGGCAAAAACTTAAGTTGTTTCCATGAACACTAGTTAAAGAAGTGAAAAGCTGGTACCGGTCTTTAGAACCAAAATCCATTCGTAGGTGGAGTACTATGTTAGAACAATTTAATGACAAGTACCAAACATACTCTCAAGTGTTTAACTTACAAAGGAAAATCCAAGGCTAGAAACAAGGAGGACATGAACCCTTGGATGCTTCCATAGGCCAATATTATGCACTGTTACATCATTGTCTTGGCCATGGTTATTCACAAAGGGATCAACTGCACCATCTCATGGATGGGCTTAGGCATGAAACAAGAAGAACTCTTGGGACTTATGCCCAAGGGAGACTATTCGAGCTTAGGTCCCATAAAATTCAAACACTATTTGAGCAAGTTGCTAAGGAAGAAGGTGAGTTACAGAAGAGAGAAAGTGTGGAAGAGTATAACTGAGATCCTTCCCTCCAAAAGAGGGAAGGAAGATTTTGTGAGGATGAAGAAGAGTCACCACTCGAAGAGATGGTGAATAGGAAAACTTTGCCTATCCAAAAGATGACATCAGAAGTTTCGGCAAAGGTAGACCAAATGTGGGATTCCCTAGACAATAGATTTCAAACTATTTTTAAAATAGTAGAGGAGTCTAGAGAGCAAGGGTAAGGGCAAAGTTGCCATCATTGAAGAGGTTGTGGATTTAGAAACAGACAATGATAGTGGATGTGAGATATGTCAATATGACCATCCTAAGGGATGTTGCCCTACAATCTCACATCTATAGGAGTTTGAGGTGTATGTACTCAACCCATGATTAAACAAAAGGCAAACGCCTCGAAGGTTACCTTATCCTCAAGGTAACCCAAGGTAGTTCCACCAACCCTTAACATATTATCCCAGTGGAACTCCACCACAACTGATTAAGTAATATCAATAGTGGTAGCACCCACAATTATGGGGAATGCCACCACAAAGGCAATAGTATCCTTACCAGTAACTTGACCCATATAGATATTATGTGCAGCAACCAATCTCCCAACATGACTCTACTGGTCACATCACTCCTCAACATCACTACCAAACTCGTGAGTATTATGGGACTCCCTCTTCTAGAGGTGATATTTTGCAAGCATATCATCCTTCTCATCTGGCCGCATCTCTTCCACCAATAGCTCCACTACCACCTACTCCCACGATGCAAGGTAAAATCCCTACCCAGCTGCAGCAACGTAACGCCATGAGGGCTGTTAACTCTCAACCTACTATTGGTTCCAAAAACCACATGAAGAAAAGACCTTTCTTTAGAACCAATAGTTCAACCAAGCCCTTACAATCACAAGCAATTGATTCCTTAGATGCCTCAGTATCAAGCAAAACTTCGAAGCCTCCTTCAACTCAACCACCACACTCAATGCATACGGTCATGCAAACACATGTTGTCACTGATTGGATCAAAGCTTGCCACCTTCCCAGGAAATTCTCTGATCCTGGGAGTCCTCTAATATACTTATAAATCGCTGAAAATGTGTCGTGTAAGGCTCTTTTGGATTCAGGTTTCGGTGTCAACTTGATTTCTCAAGAAATGTACAAGGCCTGGAACCTGCCTCCATTAAAAAAAGAGCAACATCCATCTAGAGTTGGCCGACCAATCCATCACTATCCCATTGGAACTAGTGGAAGACATTGTTACCACTATTTGTGAGTGGTCGTACCCAGCTGACTTCCTAGTGATTCAGGTAAACAATGGTAGGGGGGACTTCCCAATCATAATGGAAAGAGCATGGCTAAGCACCATCGACACACACCTAGGAATCCATGATCTTTCCCTAGAAATATCAAAGAAAAATACATTTGAAAAGATTAAGAATAAGAAAGTTCCATGCATCGCATACAATGACACAGGATGTAATTGCGTGTAGAGGTCATGATTTGTGCAAAGTTTAACATTGCCAACATGCAATCAGTGTACACAAGTGATCAACATACAAAGATGCCTGTATGCAGCAACCACATGACAAGAAGGCACCCAATGGCTGACAGCTAATCAAGAAAGCAGTTCACTCATATGCATGGAACCAACTGAGGGTTTGACTTGCACTTACATCGATAGCATAGACGCATTAGAGCAAGTCCACCATCAACTTCCAAGTCTTAACCTTGAAAATGTCAACTAGGGAAAGTTGGAAATCCTTGAGAAATTTACGCAAGAGCCCCTCAAGTTGAAACCATTGCCCACCAGTATAGAATACACGTTCCTTAAAAATGAAAAATCGGTAATTATCAACGCTAAGCTTGCTCCTCAACAGAAAGAAGAACTGCTGAAGGTAATCAATAGATGGTCAAAAGCCTTCACTTGGTCATATCATGAATTAACAGGAATAGATCCTAGGATATGCCAACATAGGATTTACACCGACCCCTCCATGAAGCCTCAAAGATAACCGAAGAGGCATTTGAACCCAAAGTTGAAGCAAGTAGTCAAGGAAGAAATCGAACAACTTCTCAAGGCTAGGTTCATATACCCCATTACTGATAGCGAATGGGTTAGCCCCTTAGTTATTATGCCTAAAAAGGGAGGTAAATGGAGGGTGTGCATAGATTTCAGGCTATTGAATATGGAAACATTCAAAGATCACTTTCCATTGCCATTTGTTGACCAAGTCTTAGATGCCATCGTAGGGCATCGCTACTACAGTTTTCTAGATGGATATAGCTAATATAATCAAATACAAATAGCCCTAGAAGATCAAGCCAAGACTACATTCACCAGTCCTTGGGGAACATTTGCATAAAAACAGATCTCGTTTGGCTTGTGCAATGCCCCTACAACATTTCAACAACTAGTTCTAAGCATCTTCCAACAGCAGATAGGAAATAGCGTAGAAATCTTTATAGATGATTTTCCCACCTATGGAGCAAACTTTGATCAAGCCTTAGACCAGTTAGAGCAAGTGTTAAAAATATGTGTAGAAACCAATTTGAGGCTCAATTGGTAGAAAATCTATTTGATGGTCCAAGAGGACGTAGTAATAGGGCACAAAATCTCACACATAGGAATAGAGGTAGACCCTAAGAAAATCAAAGTTATCCGAGGAATTACCCATCAATCAGAATCTGTCAAAGATATTTAGTCATTCCTTGGACATACTGGCTACTATGGGAGATTTATTGAGAACTTTTCAAAGGTTTCCAAACCATTGGTGGAATTAATGAAAAAGGACATGCCTTTCAAGCATAAGGCATTCAATAAACAATGTCATGACCTAAGGATTAGGAAAGTTAAATATCAACCAGGAGATAAGGTTATCTACTGGAATCCCACACATGTGCCACAATGTACCAAATTTCAAACACTGTGGGAAGGACCTTATATTATTTATGCAACTTTTCCTTCAAGGGCCATGATAATAAACAAACCTAAGAGCCTAGATAAGGACCTTTTGATCAATGTGCAACAAACCAAACCTTTTCCTACCTCTCTTGGTGAACAACCTTGCTCACTATTTCAGATCTCCTCCTTCCAACTTAGTCGTGGGGGAGATGGCCACCTATGCTAACCATTCTATGCCCTCAGTTCTTTTTGAATTTTTNTACAACTCTATGGTCTCCTTTGGCTTGGAACTGTACAGTCTCTCTTTTTCAAAGTAAACTTTTAATGAATTGGTGGCTGGGAATTTTTCAAACCAAGGAAAGACTCAAAGGATGAAAAGGGTGTGACTTATAGGGGATTTGATGCATTTGTGCTAGCCATTCTCTTGGGTTCTTGGATGCTTTTTATTGAGTTTTCCACTATTCTGACATTGTTCAAAAATCAGGAAGCCAAGTGAATAAAAATAAGTCTTTGCATAGTGTGGTTCTCATGCAAAAAAAAAAGTGAGAATTCAAAGCACACCCCTTAGACATAATAAAGCAATATGGGGCTACAAGCACTAGTTATGGAGCTAGAAATACATGTTACCCATGCCTAAAGGTTCCCTCTAACTAAGGCCCTTTCTCACTTCCTACTTCTCCATCTCGCTCTCATTGGAATGGTGGTGACTCTTTGTGGAAGCATTATTGTTGCTTCAAGTGGATGGATTGGTCAAGTGTGTTGATGCGAAGTCACTAGATGTGGTTTGTTTGAGTTTGGATTTGGGATGAGCTCTACTTAGTCACATGAACCATAAAATATACAAGGGGCTTTACACAACCTTATTCTTGGGATTCCATTCCATTCCCTCCTCTCCATCTTTCTTCCCATTTTCCACCTCATTTCCGATTTTATCATTAGTCTATTTTGGGTTGATGCATTATTTTTCTTTGGTGAATTCTTGTGGGTAAGTTTTTAACTCTTTCTTCCAAATGACATTCCTAGAGCCTACAGACTCTTTGGTTTGTGGGTCTGTTAGGGCATAAAAAGCATGAGCCTACTTTGGGGAGGACCCACTAGCATTTCTTTTTGGTGCAATTCTTAACTTCTTTCCCTTAAACATTTCCTACAATCAATCATTTCTTGTTTCATGCCCATCCATGACATTCATTTTATTGGCGTTGCCATTGATATTTTTTCCCATCTTTCTTATTCCTCATATTTTTCCTTCTTATAGCTACCGGAGGTTCGCTCTTAGTTGTGGGGGCCCTGGCATAAATTTTTCAATTTTCTCCATTTTACTATTCACCTAACCCCTACACCTTGGGTAGTCACCTGTGATAAATCTCTAAACCAATTTCTACCATAACCACAACTTAGCCAATGCGCTTCATATCAAGGCAAGGTATCAACTGCATTATGGTTTATTTATCCTTGCTCATTTGTGACTATGTTGTGTGTGTAGATGGCGATCATATAGACAATGGACCAGGCTTGGAGGAAACACTCAAGATGGACCGAAACTGGAGCATTTATGAAAGGAGAAAGTCTAGTGGCGTGGCTATGGATAAACAATGGAAGGTGCAATCTTAGCATTGGTGGCAACACACTTCATTTTCTTTCTCTCTCTTCCTCTACAAGCTGCCAAATAAAGGCTTGGATGTAATTTATGTACGAGTTATCATGAAAATGGTCATGAACACTAATGTTGTAATATGCTTATTGATCCATTCACTGGGCATGTTAAGTCTGTCATCCCATTCCACCGTCAGTTGTCAATTAGTCAATAATTCCATACCTTCCCAATATTTTGTAAGGAACTCAAGGACGAGTTTTCATTCAGTTGTGGGGGTATGATGAGAGTGGTTACTCTAATGGTTTATTCTAATTATTAGAGTGGTAGTTTCTCTAAAATTAGAGTGGTAGTTTTTCTAATTATTAGAGTAGATCCTCCCAAACCTATAAATATAATGCCCAGGTGCACAATTTAGGAAGAAAGTCTTGGAAGGAATTCTTTCAAGGAAGTCTTTTAGAAGTCAAGTAGCCAAACTCTTGTAGTTAGAGTATTTTCCAAGTGCCCACAACAAGAGGTCTAAGTGTGGACGGATCTTTATTTGAGCATTCTATACCTGAGCACACCTTTTGTACAACAATAAAGACAAGGTCTTCGATTCATCCTTGTAGCACTTAAAATTTATTTTCTTACACATTTCTTTTAGTTTATTTTCTTCTACATTTATTTTATTTTATTTTATTTTATGCACTTTACATTTCTGTTATTAGCACACATAGTACAATCACTTCGAGCATGCGTGTAACACTTGGTAACCCAGTAACGATTAGTGTTTGGTAATCCCAGTAGTGTTGCACTGGTTCAGGATGTGTACAGCAAGTGAGAATGAATACTAGTGTTAGGATTAGTTAAAGCCTAGTTAATCAGTGGTTAAGTTAAATTAATCACTTAGTTATCTCTCTCTCTCCTTCCCTACTAGCATAGGACATAAAAACATAAACTCTATAAAAATCATATGCCTCAAGCTTACTTAACTATACAATCATGACATACAAGTAAGCTTAAGAAGACAATGATCAACCAGCCTATCCTTGTTCCACATGGGTGCATAAGCACTTAGTTCTTGGAATTCAACTGGATTGTGCATGAAAAGCTTGTATTCATATGATTGAATGTAGGGGTACCTCGCCGCTCATCATTACCGTTGTTTACCTAAATGACTAGAAAGTCAGCTAGGTACAACTATCCACAAATAGTGGTAACAATGTCTTTCACTTGTCCCAATCGGATAGTGATGGACTAGTCGGCCAACTCTAGACAGATGTTGCTCTTTTTTAATGGAGGCAGGTTCCAGGCCTTGTACATTTCTTGAGAAATCAAGTTGACACCGGAACCTAAATCCAAAAGAGCCTTGCATGGTGCATTTCCAG
>MNCI01007258.1:0-51846 GCA_015680685.1 Gnetum montanum
CATTCATCCATTAAATCACATTTTCTCCTTTTTTCAAATTTATAAACTTCAATGTCCTCTTCTCATGATTTTATACTATTCTTGGTCTTTTAAGCTTTCATTTGACCCTAATTTCATTGAAAAATTATTTGTATTTTGAAAGTTTGACCAAAGTTAATAGAAGTCAATGATGATCAACAACTATGTTGATGAGGCCTTGTTGATGTAGTTGACCACGTCGATGAGGCTTCATCAACGTAGTGCAAAAATACTATATATACTACTGGACACTTTGGAATTTTTTGCAATTTTCTCATCAAACATGAGGAATTTTTGCAAATTTTCAAAGCCCAAAACCTTCCAGAGCCCATAACTTTCAAATAGTTTATCCAAATTACTCTATTTTTCAATCCTGCACTTACCGACGGTAAGATCTTTATTGTGAGGGCCACGAACCTTAAGGTTTCCAATGAAAAATTGATAGAATTTTTTTAAGAAATTTTTGTAACTCCCCTAAAGGATTAATAACCTTAACCATATGTAAACACCAACTTTTCCTAAGTTAACCCTTCCAACAACCTCTAGGATGAATTATTCATAATAACACATAAAATAAATAATAATCAAATTCATTAAATCAACCATAATTACAACTTAGGCAAGTGCAAATACCCTTAAGAGTTAAGGTATTTGAATTGTTTTAAGGTTACATAATGATTGCTAATCCATGGTCTTATTATGATTATAGATGAAACCCAAACAAAAGCATCCATAGGAAGGAGAACCCTCATAACCATGGGAGAAATGACCCAGAGATAGAAGGGGCCAGTAGGAACAAGGCCAAGAACAACAAGAGGTGACCCATGCAATGGGACCTCTTTGTGAGGAGCTTGAAGTAGAATTTGTTCAATAGATTCCAAAGGAAGAAATGCTTACCAAAAAATCATAATGAGGAGAAGCACCTATATCCATGCCAAGGCTTGAGGTCACTTTGACTCAAGCCTGCCTAGACATCATCAAGTTTCAAGAAATCCATAGATCAATTCTTCAAAAGATAAACTTTGGGCCATTTTTGGAAAAAGCTCCAGAGAATGTCAAGACACAATTGCAAGCCTCTCCCATGTGGCTAGTCATCACATCTAGTGGGGAATTGTACATGGGAGAGACCTATCTCTTTTGGAATAGTTGAAGGCCAAGGTCTATTGTAAAAATCAAGGACATTTAAGTGTCCTACTTGGTAGAGGCTATTGTACAGGAACTAGGGTTGCCATATAGTGAAACACAGTTGGTAGAAATATCAATGAAAGGAAATCCTAAGGAAAAAAGGGAATGGACTCAACAATGCTATGGGGTGGACCGTAAGAAGTATGGTACACTCATACCAGTGGAGTAGATTTATTTCAAGATTGTAGCCCATTACCTCAATCCAATGGTGAGGCCAAGCAAGGTGACTACCTTCTCTGCCCAAGCATGCATCGCTCTAAGTGGAACATTTTCCATTAACCTTCCATAGCTAATTTATTTGAAGATCGAAAAGCACTTCAAGTTGAACAAACATGGAAGGAAGAACCTGTCCTTTCTATGCCTTATCAGGAAACTTTGCAAGAGGGTAGGTATTATTCGCTACTCAAATGACACCCTCAAGCATGCTCCCTTGGGCTCATGGGAGAAAGTCATGAAGGATAAGATGCCAACAACCACTCAAGAAGAGGAACTACTACCATCACCATCCACTCAAGAGATAACACTAGAGGTCCACATAGTTCTTGAGCATCTACAACAAATTCAAGAATGGCTCTTAAGCGAACAAGAGCAACAAGTAGGAATGAGAGGGGCAAATCCATTTATGTATCAACTAGCGATAAGTCTCCTTAATGAGGTGGCTTGAACAATTAGCCAGATGGAGAGAGGTTGTTCCATTTTATCTGCCCAAAGAATGCAGCTGCTTTCGAGGTTATACCCTAATGCTTGAAAGGTGATGATGCCACTAGCAACATACCATTTATTCCCAAAAATCTCTAGGAATGTTGCCACTTTCTTGGTGGGGTTGGAACAAGGTGAAGAGGCAATTGTCTTGGTGATGCAGCACCAAGGGCAGGAGACAACAATAGAAGTGGTAGCTGACCATGTAGCTAAAGTACTGAATGCACCTACAGTGTCAATACCAGACATATTTTCACTTCAAGATGTGCAAATATCTACAAGCATGGTCAATGGGAAATTGAATACAGCCCAACATGAACAATTGCTAAAATGACTAGTAGGAACTAAGCAACCAACTCCAGACATCTTTGATATGCTAGAAAACATCATCACAACCTAGTTGGAGTTGCTAAATGCAAGGGAAAGATGCATCATCTTGGAAGGGCAACTAGAAATGGCCTAAGAAAAAAAATCAATGCTTGGACATAGAGGTTGCTAAACTTCATTCCCAACTTGCAGAAAAAGTAGTCCTTAGCCTAGTAACGACAAGAGATGAAGCTATCAAACAGCTTCAAGAATAATTTCAAAAGGCTAAGGAGGAAGTTGTAATGATCATCTTTAAATAGTCTGTGGTAGAAACTAAAATGCACTTAATCAAAAAGGACTTAAATCAGATGCACTAAGAGAATGAAGCATTGACTATGTAAAATCATTGCCTACAAAATGTTGATGCTCAGAGAGATCAAATGCAAGAATTTATTCATCAATAGTAGGAGCGGCTTGCCAAGGTCAACACTAAATTGAGGAAATTAGCCACAAAGAGCAAAAATTTGTCAATGAAGGAAGTACACACATTGTGACAAAATTCTGCCATCAAGATTACTACCTGGAAGAATGAAGTTCTCAAATTTGAGAGAGTGAAAAATCACTATAGGGACCAATTTGGTTTGCAAAAGAAAAGTAATGAAAAAGAAATCTAGATGGCAAAGGCTAAAGTGAATGAAGCCCTCCAGCAACTCCAACAAGAAAGAGAGATATGGTAGTCCATCCTTGATGGGATTGATGCCTACAACAAAGCAGAGATCTGCTTGAAGGAGTTGTAGATTGAAAAAATGATAGAGTATATGGAGTTGGCTAATCTTCATTACACAAACCTGGCAATGCTAATAGCTAGAGAACTACGGTTGGAATTGGAGAAATAGCTGGCTAGCTTGTATTTGCTATACGATGTTGAGTTCAAACACCATAAGGACACCAAGCAAAAGCTTGAGACTGCTAACGTTGAACTTGAAGTTCTCAAAGGGTGATGCACAGATCAATTATCCATCACTGAGGACCTAGCTAGATGGATGAATGACTACTAAGAGCTGAAGGACATAGTGAGAGCATTTGACATTAAACACAAATAGTATGCTGCTTAGTTCATCAATGTTAAGGAGTTATTTATAGCAATCCTGTGTCCTTGGGATGTGCTCATTCCAACCCACATTAGGAAAGCTACATGGATGGTGCATGATCCTAGGAGTAAGAAGGAGAAAATGAAAGCATTACTAGAGGCTTTTAATCTCTTTCATGAACTTGTAGCAATAGTAGGAAAATCATAGCCACCTCAACCACTGCTAGTGCATGAAGCCAGTGAAGGTCTAATGGAGCCTCAGGAACCACCACTGCTTGGGATTGCTCAATCTTCTCCAACAAGCTTCACATCATCAAGGAACATGTTGTCTAATGTTTTGAATAGTTGTGTCATAGTGTTCAATTTCGTGTTTTGAACACCACCATTCTTATAATGTGTTGATTCATACACCTAGGCACTCCATTTTTGTTAAAGTCAGTCAGTTTGTTTTGTTGAAGAAAAATTCAATCAATAATCCCATACATTTCCAATTTTGTAAAAGAACTCAAGGATAAGTTTTCATTTAGTCATGGGGGTATGATGAGTCGTCGTTGATTGGCTACATCAATGATGCCTTGTCGATGCATCTCACCCTACGTTGACAAGGTCTCGTTAATGTAGTGTCTATCTATCACCTATAAATATGTGCCTACTAGCCACATTTATGGTAATCTAGATTTCAATAGCAGCAAAGCTCTTACATTTTTTCCATTCGATAGTTAGACCCCCCCCCCTAAGTGCTTATAGTAGGAGTCATTAAGTGTATGGATCTTTATTGTAGCATTGTTATACTTGAGCATGACAGTGTGTGCAACAATAAAGATAAGCTTTTTGATAATCCTTATAGCACTTTGGATAGATTAGCTATTTCATTTATGCATTTAATGTTTTCAATTATTTTGCAAATATTTTCTAGAAAATGAGTTAATGAAGTAATTTAGCTAGATAGATTAAATACCTAAGTATGACTGCTTTGAGCATAACACGTATTTACTTGGTAATCCCAATAGTGTTATTGCTTGGTATGCCTAGTAGCATAGCACTTGGTTGCTCAGCAACAAATACATGGGTTCAGGATGTGTATAGAAAGTGGGAATGAATACTTATGTTAGGATTATTTAAATGATTAGTTAATTAGTTAATTAAATTCCTTTTTATCTACATTTCAAGCACCCAACTATAAAACATAAAAAATGATACAAATCAAATGCCTTAGTTACATTTAACAATACCAATGAACATCACAAGTGTGATTGGAAAGATAATGATTGATCATAAGGCTAGATTTACTTCCTAAAGGGTTAGTGCATTGGAAATGATGAAGTCTATGGAATTCACCCAGATCATGCGTCAACGCTTGTGATTCGTATGGTTGGGTGTAGGGGTACCTCACCGCTCATCACTTAGAATGTGATTTTAAGGATTGCACAACCTTTACAAATTGACCTCCGCTTCAAGGTATTTTAATGTTGCACAAACACTCAATCTCATAGGATCTTGATAAGCTCAATTAAGATGCCTTCTCATAGAAATCACATAAGCCTTAGCAGGGCTACAAGAGAGAAACAAAATCATAAGAAAAGAATGTAACTTGAATTACCGATCCTTGTACTTTGAAGCACAATTACAATCAATCAAGTAAATGATTTTACAAATAAAGTACACAAGTAAAATATACAATGATTGCTTTGATAGTGACAATTCATGCACAACACTTGCCCAATATCCAAGAAAATGAAGTCTTATTATAGCTTCAAAGTTTCTAAAATTACCTTGAAATTCATGCAATGATTATCTAACAGCTAGTGTAGACGTCTCCTTTGAGATTGGGATGTCTCTCTAAAATTGAATTTAATTCTGGTGAGACATCTCTATGGAGACATATTCTTCTGAAAGGAGACATCTCTTGTTTTTGGGAGATGTGTTCTCTACTTGTACTCCACTTTGGCTAGGACATCTTTTGCTTCATGGAGATGTGTTCTTAGCTTTTGAACTTTGGTTCCTTAGGCTTCCTCTTATTGATTTAGCTTCCTCTCGATCATTGAAGCATCTTCTTTTAGCTTGTAGTCTTCTTACTCATCCATGATTCCTTGAGTCCTTGTAGTCTCCACTTAGACATATTCGTACTCATCCATGTCCCCTTGAGTCCTTGTAGTCTCCACTTTGAGATCTCTTTGTACATGTCATTCTTTGAGCTCTCCTTCATGCCTTGCAAAAGCATCACATTCCACAACATTCCATGTTCTCCATTTTTCTTAAGGTTTTAACATACCAAAAGCTCAACATTCTCCCCCTTTTTGGTGATGTCTAAAACTTGAGAAAATGGGTGAGTCAATAAAATAATAAACAATAACAATAATCATTAAAAAATATTTAAGACATATAAATTCTAGTGGTAGCCAAGGTTATTACTAGGATAATGGCTCTAAAGCTCAAGGCATAGGGTAAAGATCTCATGAAACTATACTATGCAAAGGAAAAACGTGTCTCCAAAAAATGCATAAATATATGATCATGATAACCAACATTTGTCCATCCCAAAAACTATTCATACAATTACCCACAAACTATCCATACAATACAACCATTGAAATGTCCTCAACATGTATAAAAACTACATATGTGCAAATCTACATCAAAAACACATATGTATCAAATTGTTCATGTCCTTAGAAAAAAATTTCTTCCCCTTTTTGGACATCTTTAAAAAGGAGGGATAATTCAAGAACTCTAACCACTAACCTCTATAGCATCATTGGAGTCCTCATCATTTAAAGCAATTGTAGCTTTTGACAGTCTATATGTCTCCTCCTTCTCCTCATTACTTCTAGTACTAGAACTAGACATGTGTTGCTCATCATCATCATCTAAAGAAGGGATTTGGATAGGGATCCTTCATGGACAAAGCTTCACTCAAGAATGAGATGAAGTTGGTGGATTAGTTTAGCTGGAGTCTACTAAGAGGATGAGAAAGCACCCTTCCTCTAATAAGTGATGTTAGTTGTAGCTCTCCATTGGGATTAAATTTCAAAGATGCTCTCCATGTCCTACTACTCAAATGATCTAGGGGCATTATCCTAATGAAGGCTAGTGCTACGTTGCATGGGATCAAGATGCTCCCCTTGGACATGTGGCGATGGTGCATCAAGCTCTTCAAAATTAGACTTATTTTTCTAAGTCATAGGCCTAGGAGGGTCTAGTTGTTGTAGAGTGTCTTGATGGAGAAGGAATGTCCTCCTCACTATCTGAGATGAAATGAGTGATGATCTCCTCAAACTACTAGTCATCAGGAGAAAGTGGTACTCCAATAGCATCCATTCTCTTATGCAAGTAAGAGAGATTCTTGCTAATCAACCCAAAAGTATGAGAAAATGGCTATAGTAGCTTCTTTAGGGAACATCTCATCTATTCACCAGTATATTTGGATCTTCTCAACTGAGAAAAGGCCTTGGATGATGTTGATGCTCTCTTCTTCTATGATGGAGGTGGCCTTGGTGTTGGGTCCTGCTTCATCTACATGTGAGGAGCTCCTCTTCTCTTCTTTGCATACTCCCCAAGGATCCTCTTGTTTTTGAGCAAAGGAATCTCTAGAATGGGAACACCTCTCTAATAGATTAATGGGCTGATGAGATGAGGGTGCCTAGAGAACCTCTCTTTAGTGAACATGGTTAATATATCATGATAGAGAGTATGGCCCAAGTCTAGTGGCTATCCTATAAGTAGGTAGCAAAGAACAAAAGCTGTGGTGGTAACAAATAGTTATAGCATTCCCCTTTTAGAATAATGTTATATAGAACAACAAGGGATAAGGTGGAAGCATCTAGAGACATCCTATTTCTATAAACTCTATGTCTCCCAAATAGCATTGAATTTCCAAACATGACATCATAGAACTCATCATGTGTGATGGGAATTATACCATTCATAAAAATATCATTCATAGAATGAATGGAAATCCAAAATACATCTACACTAGAAATCCCAAGAAGTGCATTCATAACTTGGGGAGATGCATCAATTAAAAGATCCCCAACCATAGATGTAAACACCCCAACATCAACATTAGTAATAACAATGTTACAAAAGAATTCTTTGATAAGAACTTTAGGAACCAAGAAATCCATAGCAATGAGAGTAGCATAGTTCAAAATTTGAAAATAACTCATCAAAGCTTGTTGCCTATGTAGAGGAAAGGATAAAGAACACTTAGAAATGATATTGATAGTTTGAGTTACCTCAACTTAGTGCTAGTCATTGATAGATCTGAACTATGGATCATAGGTGCTTGGATTGCTAGTGGAGCATCCCCTAGACCTCTTATTTAGTGGCACCCTTGATGTTTCAACCTTCTTGTGAGTCATAGCTACTCAAATCACTATCATTGGTGGTGCCTTGGTCATCTCCTTGTGGTTGTCTTTGATGAAAATAAACAAAAATGAGGGTTTGAATTTTTATAACCATGCCAAATGAGGATTTTTAACAAGAAAGAAGATGTTTCCTTTGGAATATAGACATCTCCTCTATACCTATTACTGTAGGTAGAAGTTTCCTTTTGAAAGTAGATGTCTCTATTGCATTGAGAAAATATATATGAAGACATCTCCTCTAGAAGAGGCTTGATAGGATGGGGTTTAGGAATGGTTGCCAAGGATTATAGTCTTAAAATATCCATGAAATGAATCAAAGACTTACCTTTTCTTATCTTTCTTACCAAAGAGAATGAGGGTGCTTAGCAAGCTTGAGCATGAGATTCCTCTTTCAAGGTTTCTCTTCTCACACAAACTTCTTCAATCTCCAAGGCTTAGATTCCTTTCACAAAATTGTTGAAGAGAGTCCTCTCATTCTCTTATTTATTCCTTTTAATTCTCCATTATTTTCAAACCCCCTTGTCCTTTTGAGTAGTCTTCCATTCCCTTTTACCCTGTAGGATTCCCTTTCTTGGTGCATTTTGATAAGACCAAGGAGTATTATGATACAACTAAGTATTCATATGATAATACTTTAAATTACACTCCCATTTCTTAGGTTCAAATTTATTATAATAATAACATCTCACCTTTCTATAGTAGTTGCAGTGATCATACCTTGGAGCTACTCTTAGTAGAGATGTAGTACCTATTGATTCTTCATTCTTTGGAGTAGCCTTTGGTTGAGATGGGGTTGGTGTAGATGATTTGTCTTTTGTGCAACATCCCAAACCACTCCTATCATGTGGACTTCTTCCTTTTCCTAATACCATCTTAAGGGACTCTTTCCCTTTAACCAGCCTCTCATTCACAAGTTTTACATCTATAAGCTCTTCCTTCATCTGCTCACAAGACTTGGTTAGTTCTTTATTCTCAATCCTAAGGTCTAAGATTTCTTTTGTGAGGTCTATAATCTTTGAATTTAATGAGAAAATATGTTGATCTTTGATTTTTAGTTGTTTTCTCAACTTTTTTTAAAGATTTTAAAAGATAAGAGTTCTTTATAAAAAAGTTCATACCTTTCCTCTTCATTTTCAAATTGATCATATGAGAGACTAACCTCATCATCTGTGAGAGCCATGCAACTAAGATGTGAATTTTTTGTGGCCTCATCCACCTCTTCTTCACTTTGCTCACCATCATCCTAGTTTGTATAGAAGTTGTTCTTCTTTGTATCCATCTCATTTCTGTCTTTGTTGCAACCTGTCATTACTAGGATATTTAGAGGCCACATTGCCTCTTCCATTGCAAATCAAATATTCTACTGAAGAAGAATCAAAATTAGAATTGGAAATTTTTTACCTCTTTCCTTACCTATGAATTGATTAGGTCTTTATTAATTAGGGCTCTTACTCCTTTTTGCCATAAGCCTTTGTAGCCTTCTTGAGAGAAGAGCTATTTCTTCTTCACTGCCCTCATCTTGCTCAACATGTTCTTTTTCTTTAGAAGCAGATTTTAGAGTAATGGATTTTTCTTTTATAGCCTCTTTGCTTATGAAGTTTATTTAATAAGCAATAAGAGCACTTTGAATCTCTTCAAAATTTAGAACTAAAAAATCTCTAATTTCCTCCTTGGCAATGACCTTAGGTATGAATTTTGGTTGGAGCATTCTAATACTTTTTATTATGACATCACTTTTAGGAAAATCCTTGTTGGTACCCCTAATAGCTACAACTAAATCATTAGCCCTAGAGAAGTAGTCTTTGATCTTTTCTCCCTCTTTCATTTTGAGTTTTTAATACTCACTTTGTAGGACCAAAAGTTCAAATTAATTAACTATTGATGTTCCCTCCTAGGTAGTCTATAAAGTTTTCCAAATTTCTTTGGTCATTTGAAATCCAACTACTCTATTAAATTTTTAGTTTTTGAGTCATGCATAAACTTATCTCTTTCTTCTTGCATCCACTTACTTTGGGGCTTGATGGCCTTTGTTGTGCTATTGATGGGTAGTGTGTAGACTTAGAGGATGGACTCTCATACTTTAAACTCCATAGAATCGAAGAAGCCTTGAATCCTTACCTTCCAGTAGACAAATTCAAACCCATCATGGTGTAAGATGTCCCCTTCATAGTTCACTCTTAAAGTTGATATAGAGAGAAAGACTACCAGGCTTCAATACCACTTGAGGATCGAGAACTTAGAAGGGGGAATGAATAATTTTCCCAAAATAAAAATAAATATCCATAAGAACTACACTCAATTTTTACATGGTTTTCCAACTTGGGTACATCCACATTCAGAGGGTAGAATTCTTACACACCTCTAAACTTTATTTCTCAAGAATGTATTTTGAAGGGCACCACACTCAGTACAAGCTCTAAGCTTTGCTCTAGAATGCTTTGTCACTATTAAAACACTCAACCCTAGAAGGTCCCAACAAACTTAGAATGTGGTTTCAAGGATTCCAAAACCTTTACAAATTGAGCTCTGTCCCAAAGTGTTTTAATGTTTCACAAACACTTAATCTTGTAGGATCTTGACAAGCTCAATTATTATGCCTTCTCACAAGAAGCACATCAATCCTAGTAGGACTACAAGAGAGAGAAAAAATCACAAGAAAAGAAAGTAACTTAAATTATAGGTTCTTGTACTTTGAAGAAAAATTACAATCAATCAAGCAAATGATTTTAAAAATGAAGTACACAAGTACAATATATAATGATATCTTTGATAGTGATAATTCATGCACAACACTTGCCCAATACCCAGGAGAATGAAGTCTTCTTATAACTTTGGAGTTTCCAAAATCACCTCAAAATTCATACAGTGGCTATCTAATGGCTAATGTAGATGTCTTCTTTGAGATTGGGATGTCTCTTTGAAATTGACTCCAATTTTGGGGAGACATCTCTTCTAAAAGTGGAACATCTTTGTGGAGACATCTCCATAGAAACGTCTTCTTCTGAAAGGAGACATCTCCTATTTTTTGGAGACGTCTTCTCTGATTATACTTCACTTTGGCTAGGACATCTTCTACTTCATGGAGATGTCTTCTTAGCTTTTGAAATTTGGTTCCTTAGGATTTCTCTTGATCACTAGAGCATCTTCTTTTAGCTTGTAGTCTTCTTACTTGTCTATGCTCCCTTGAGTCCTTGTAGTCTCCACTTAGACATCTTTGTACTCATCCATGCTCCCTTGATTCCTTGTAATCTCCATTTTGAGATCCCTTTATAGATGCCATTCTTTGAGCTCTCCTTCATGTCCTACAAAAGCATCACATTCCACAACATTCCATGTTCTCCATTTTTCTTAAGGTTTTGACATACCAAAATGTCAACATGTTCTTAATTGAAGATGTGTCTAACATTTTGTGTAGGAAATTCCTATGCTTCCACAAATTGGATCTTCATGGAATTTAATATCAAGCTAAGAATTTATTTTATTTTTAACTATATTTTATGAATTTTATTTATTTTGTGATAGGGATCATGCTAATTTTGGACCAATGGGATTTATCATACAAATCATAATATAATTTGAATGAAGACGATGTGAAGTGGATTACCAAGAATACTAGTATATATCATTGTGTTCAAGAAATATAAATGAGACTATAATACATATAATATGAATGGAAACTTGTGTTTTAAGTTTTATACAAATTATTTATACTTGTAAGTTTTATAATTCTTATGAATTTTATGAGTATAAGAAAAAAACAATAATAAACACTCTTACATCACAGTCCCTTGTGAGCATAGGCACAATGCTTGTATCACAATCCCTTATAGAATAGGTCTAACATCATACACAAAGAGTGATAAATGACTCTTAGTTATAACCTTGATGGTTGAACACCATGTCATATAGTTATAATTATCTTAGATAAGGATGAATTATCACAACTCAAAAAATAAGAATTAAATAAATATTTTTAGTATTTTAATGTTTAAGGCATCAACAATGTAATAAGGAAAAATTATGAGCTTTATTCATTGAGAAAACATTAGCTTCCACATCAAACAAATGATTATGAGCTACATAAGAAAGGTAGCACTCTGATAGAGTTTAGCTGGACTTGTAAAAGTGATGAATTAAAATACACATACAACAAGGAACTTACCCAAGGGTAAAAGAGTTCTTCACACAAATTGGATGCCAAAAGACCAAATGAATGCATCAGTTATGAATGATATTGTATATTGTATGAGATCTCTTCTAATGTATTTATAGGTTTTGTGTGGGAATAGAGGAGGTTTGTCAGTGCCTAAGCATTAATAGGTCTCATCAATGCAATCCAAATTGATCCCGATCACATAGAAGATAAAGTTACATGAACTAGGCTTGGCAAGGGGGTGTGTTAGTGCCCCCTATATTAATGTAGGAGGTGCATGAACACAACATAGTTAAAGTAGCCTAGCCTCCCTCCCCCACCTTTTCCCAAATCATAGTTTATGATTTGAATTCTAGGTGCAAGTTGGAACATGAGGAAGCATGCCAAAAGGATCCTAGGACATCCAAATGAAGCTATAATCATCCTAAAGAGCTTGGAATTATACATATAATCTAGGAGTGTGACCTAGAAGGCAAGGATGCATCTTAGAAGATAAAGAACCTCTACCAAACATGCTAGACTACAAACATAGGGTACATGAAATACTTTCTAGATTCAAGGCTTACAATTGACATACAAGTTGCAAGTTGAAACATGAGGAAGCATGCCAAAAATATCCTAGGGCATTCGAATGAAGTTGCAATCATCCTAAATATCTTAGAATTATGCATATAACCTAGGAGTGTGACTTAGAGGGCAAGGATGCATCTTCGAAGATGAAGAACCTCTACCAAACATGCTTGACTACAAACACATGGTATATGAAAAAGTTCCTAGATCTAATACTTGAAATTGACATACAAGTTGTCACTAGATGCTTCATCATCTTGTTAGATGTAACTACATAGCTTTATCATTTTTAGCTATATTGTATGGATTTTTTTCATACTTCATATCAAAGAATAACAACTTTACTTAATTCTACTCTCTTTATGGACTTCTTTTAAAAATGATATTTTGAGGATGATTTGAAGAAACTACTGATAAACAAAGATCTAGCTCTCCATATAGGTGAATGATAAAAAAGAACTTATGTAGCTAACCCTATTTTATTAGGACAAGGGTAGGATGTTTGATGAGTAGTGGAGTAATCCAACACCCAACCATACAAGTCATAGGTATTCATGTACGACCATATCATTCTTCATGGATGAGGCAATGTGAATATTGTAGTAATTGGTTTAAGTTTGAGACTATTGTCTTTCTATGTGGAGCTAGTACAGTCTACATGTATGGTTTAGTTCACAGTGAGGTATATGATATGTTGATGTTGATAAAACATTTCTCCTAGTAAGTATGGTAAAGTGAAAATAGTTTCTAATTCTAGGAAAAATAGTAAATGAATCTATTCTATCCTATGGCAATAGATATCTAGTATTGATTTATCTTATATGCTTTGGACTCATGTAGTCATCACTAGGATTACCAAGTGTACCACTACTAGGCATACCAAGTGATAACACTATTGGGTTACTAGATAACTACACTTAGCACTCAAAACCAGTTGTATCCATACCACTTAACAATAATAAAAGTAAAGTGCATGAAATAGTAAACATTAACTAGGAAAGAAGTTATTAGTAATCTAAGTAAAAAAGATAAACATTATTCTATGTAAACATTAAGAAACTAAATGGATGTTGCGATGATGATAAGTAATCTCAATCTTTATTGCTGATCATGAAATGTGTCCAAGTACACTTTCCCTGAATAAAGACTCTGTATAATCACTCAACACCACAATATGAGCATACATTGCTAAGTACTTAGAAATAAAATCATGGAAAAAAATTGAAAGAGTTACACTACTATGGACTAAAATCTATTGCAAATCTATGCATCTAAGTGTTGTATTTATAGGTAGACATGCATCCCTCGATATCACATATATGATAATGTAGCTAGTGCTATGATATCAGACTTATGATATCGGAGCTACAATATCATATTCCTCATATCAGAGTGATAATATCATATATTTGATATTATACTCTGCCAAATTTTGATTTATCATACCCCCACAATTGACTGAAAACTCATCCTCAAGTTCAAACAAAATGAGGATATAGTTCCTTATAAAATTGGGGGGTACATTTACATGACATTATTTACATGACATTGAATGTCATAATGGTGTTTTACAAAAATGACACAAAAGATGATATGATAAAATTTGACAAAAAATAAAACTTGATGAAGTTCAATGTAGCCTATGTAGTGCCTGGTGGTAGTGGCTTCTCCATTAGTTGCTTCCCCTTGTCGTTAGACTTCTAAAATTTGTTTCTATTTAGGAGCACTTGAAGTTTCTCCTCCTCCATTCTTAGGTCATGTACCCTTCATGCTTGTTGTGAAATGTGTAATGGAGTAGGTACATCCCATGGACATGGCAGCTATAGAAACACCTGATTGGACTTGATGTACCATGTCATAAATTATCTCCTCTCTTCTTCAAACAATCTGCCTTTTTTCTCATCATTCATGGTAATTTGAAAATCTTCTAGCCAAGTTCACTGCAACATATTTTTGCCCCTAGTAGCTAGCCTTAACTACTTCTAGTTTAGAGTTTGACACCTGAAGTTCCTGTAAAGCATCTTTTCTATCTACGAACTCTTTTTCTTACAATGCATAGGTGGTTGCTACTTTCTATTCAAGTTCATTTTGGGCTTGCTTGCTATTAACATGGCTGCATTAGCATAGAGAAGGTTAGCTAACACCATGTATTCTTTTAGATCTTCTATATGTAGGTCTTTGTTGTTAACTTCTGCTTGGTGGACATGAGCATAACTGTCCAAGATGGGCTAGTAGCCTAGATTTTGAGCTGATATGGAGTTGATTCAAGCCTTAGCTATCTAGATCTCCTTCTCATTTATTTGCTTATACATTTCCACT
Source organism: Gnetum montanum (assembly GCA_015680685.1). NCBI lineage: Eukaryota > Viridiplantae > Streptophyta > Gnetopsida > Gnetales > Gnetaceae > Gnetum > Gnetum montanum. The sequence continues at coordinate 14,708 of MNCI01007258.1, forward strand.
TGGTCACAGAAGTGTTCCTTGAGCCTTTCATGGTTCTTAGCTTCATTCTACCATGTAGTTATTTTAATGGCCAATTTCTATCTATTCGTGTGTACCTCCTCCATTGAGAGGGTTCTATTTTCTCTTGCTAAGAGATTCATGTCTTAGTTAACACTCATTAGTTGTTCTCTCAACTGATGGATGCTTTCTTCTAGAATATTTTTCTTCTTCTCAAAGTTGGTTAACTTGGAGTTGTCTATAGTGAGGTATTTATTCTCTTCTTGTGCTACAGAGAGTGCCTTAGCATATGCATATGCTTGTGCTTCTACTACCAAGGCATTCCACACCACTTTCTTCTTTTCATTTTTTATTTGCTTATTTTTTTAGCAAGTGATTGATGTGCTCTATTCTACCATGATGAATTCTGCACTAGTGGGAAACTGATCCCCTACAACAAAGTTGATAGTGATGGTTCCCTTGACCACAACGTGTGCCCCGTTGAACGATTTCAAATAAGAAGTTCTTGTGGGCTTGATTTGATCCACCAAGCCCAACTTGTCAATAATAGGGGATGAAATTACATTGGTTGCTGCCCCATCATCAACATACACCCTGCGAATCCTATATTGGCCTACATGAATTGTTATAAACATAGGAGCAGTGGTTACTCGACCCCTTTCAAGATTAGGTTTAATGGATTCATCATGGAAAGTCAAGTAAGTTTCCTGTGATTCTTCAGCCATAGATGGAAGCATAATAGGATGAATGTATTTTTCCTTTGGTAGCATATCTTCCTTAATAGGAATAGATGCCATAATACATATCAAAGATTCACGATGTGCAGTAGAAGTCCTTATTAAATTGTACAAGCTTAAAGTTGTATTTTTTTGCCTTAAAGCTTCTCTAACCTGTGTTAGTGTATCTAAGAAATCTTGTCCACCATCCAGGTGTTTGGTGGCTTTTGTTTCCTCTATACATCCTAAAAGATGAATTTCCTAAGTAGGACAAGACTTGGCTTTTGTTTGGGTGATGGGCTTCGGGGCTTTGGTATTTGCTTGTTGTGAATGCATTTCCATCTTATCTTTAGGTGTGGGACCATGGGAACCACTGATAAGGGGGTTGGCTTAGGGGGCCTTGCGCAGTGCATTCCCTAGTCATTTTTTCAACTAGACACTCATCATGTTTTCAAAAGTGAGAAGGTTGTGATGTAGTTCCAACCACTAGACTCTGGGTAGGTGGTGAGTTTTTATGCTTTGGCACTCTTATAACAAAAGGTGCCTGAGTTGTTGCAGCAGTGTGTTGAGGGGCCTTAACTATGAAAGGTGTGGAGATGGAGGATGTGATTATTGTTGAGAAGATATTGCATTCCCTATTTCCCAAGTTTGATTATGTTATTTTTTCAATTGAAGAATCCAAAGATGTTGATGTACTTTCCTTTGATGAACTTCAAAGTTCTTTGTTAGTGCAAAAAATAAAAGATGAAGCGAAATTCAACTTCTAAAGATCAAGCTTTGAAGGCTTCTACTTTTACTTATTTCTCAAGAGGAAGAGAAAGAGGTAGAGGTCCAGGAAGAGGAGATCGAGGTAATAGAGATGGTAGCAGACATTTCAAAGGATATGGTGATAAATTTCAAGGCAAAGGCAAAGGACAAGTTGATAAATCTAAGGTGGAATGCTTTAGATGTCATAAATATGTACACTATCATTCCGAATTCTATACTAAACTACCTATTGACAAAGGAGAGAAATGAAATTTTGTAGAAGAGAAGGAATTTAAGATTGTTGATGGTAGTTCAAGCCAAGCCAGAGTCTCAGTCAAATGTATGATATGTGGAGATTGGCTACAACAACTATATGTGTGGATGTAAGTCTTCTTTTTCTTACTTAGATGAAAGTTTTCATTCTATACTAAGTTTTGGTGATTGTTCTACTGTAAATGTAATAGGAAAGGGGGATATTAACATTAGAACCAAGAATGGTTTTGTAGAAACAATTTCTAATGTTTTTTGTGTTCTTGATTTGAAAAGTAATTTATTAAGTGCTGGTCAATTGCAAGAAAAGGGTTATGTAATAACCATTTAGAGGGGTGCTTGTGAAATTTATGATCCTTCAAGAGGAGCTATTGTAGTTGTTCAAATGAGCTCCAACAGATTATTTCCATTGAGGACTTAAAGTGCTCAATCTTGCTTGAAGGTTGAAGTAAAAGACCTAACATGGCTATGGCATTTTCGCTATGGCCACTTGAATTTTGGAGGATCAAAGACTTTGCAACAAAAAAATATGGTGACTAGCCTTCCTAAAATTACAATTCCTTCTAGAGTCTATGAAGAATGTATTGTTGGTAAATAACATCATTCTCAATTCATTCAAAAAAAAATCATGGAGAGCAAAGAATGTCCTTGAGCTAATTCACTCCAATATTTGTGGAACAATAAAACCATATTCAAATGGAGGTAAGAGGTACTTGATCACCTTCATTAATGATTATACTTGAAAAATTTGGGTTTATTATTTGCAAGAGAAGTTTGAAGCTTTTAATGTATTTAAAAGCTTCAATGTGCATGTTGAGAACGAGTCTAGAAAGATCATTAAGACTCTTTGTACAAATTGTGGAGGAGAATATTGTTTAAAAGAGTTTAATGTTTTTTTGTGAGAATCATGGCATTTAAAGAGAGCTGTATTAGATTGAAAAAATAAAACAATCCTCAATATGGTGAGAAGTCTCTTGGCAAGAGGAAGAATTTCAAAGAGTTTCTGGCTAGAGGCTATGAATTGGAGCATCCATGTTTGAATGGAAGTCCCACCTTTGTTGTTAAAAGCATGATACCAGAAGAGGCTTGGAGTGGGAGGAAACTAGCAGTGGATCACTTCAGAATCTTTGGTTGCATTGCCTAGGAACATATCCTCAATGAGAAGAGTAACAAGTTGGAGGATAAGAGTGAAAAATGTGTATTTCTTGGCATAAGTGAAGCATCCAAAGCATATAAATTGTATAATATTTTGACAAAATATATTGTGACTAGCAGAGATGTCATCTTTGATGAAGAGAGAACTTGGAATTGGAAAGGGCAACAACCTACTTCAATTATTTTTACTAGTGAAACTATAAACTCTGCAACACTTGAAACTAGAAAACCTAGAACTTCAAACTTTGAAGCACCAAGAACTATGGAGGCTAAAATCCCAAAAGCCATGGAGGTTAAAGCACTAAGAACTATGCAAGCTAAGACTTTACCAATAGTAGCATTTTCTGAAGTTTGCCATATTTGAAAAAGACCCTTATGGATGATGGATTATGAGGTAACTGGGATTGACCAATTTGATAACCCAGTCACCCACATTACTTTATTTGGAGATTGTGATCTCACAACTTTTGAAAGTGCTATTAAAGAATGAAAATGGAGAAAGGAAATGGAGGATGAAGTTAAAGCCATTAAGAGAAATGCTACTTAGGAGCTAGTTGATCTTCCAAAAGGGCACAAAACCATTAGTGTGAAGTGCATCTTCAAAACAAAACTAGAGGAGACTAGCGAAGTTGACAAGTATAAGGCGTAATTGGTGGCTAAATGATACAAGCAAGAATATGGAATTGACTATAAAGAAGTCTTTGCTCCTATTTTTGGGCATGGTACAATCAGATTGGTGATTGCATTGGCAACACAAAATTCATTGCCTATCTTCCAAATGGATGTCAAGTTTGCATTGTTGCATGGAGACTTGGAGGAATGGGTATTTATTGATTGGTCCCCTTGCTTTGTAAAGCTTGATGGTGAGTACAATTTCTATAAACTAAAAAGGATTTGTATGGACTAAAAAAAGCTTCGAGAGCTTGGTATAGTTGTATAAATACCTATTTTTCTAAGGAGGAATTTCAAAAATATCCATATGAGCATACACTTTTTACAAAGATTGATGGAGGAAAAGTGCTCATTGTATGTTTATATGTTGATGATCTTGTTTTCAATGGGAATAATAGTGATTCATTTGAAAAATTTAAGAAGTCAATGATGGATGAGTTTGAAATGATTGATCTTGAAAAAATGCATTACTATCTTAGCATAGAAGTAGTGCAATCCCTTGTTGGAAACATTATTTCTCAAAAGAAGTATGTCCAAGAAATTTTGGAGAGGTTTAAGATGAAGGATTGCAATCTTGTAAGCACTCCAATTGAGATTAGCTTAATTCTAAACATAGATCCTAAAGGAAGCAAGGTAGAGGCTACACTTTACAAGAAAATTGTTGCAAGTCTAATGTATTTGATTGCAACTAGACCCAATATAATGCATGTTGTGTGTTTTATCAGTAGATAGATGAAGTCTCCAAAGAAGATGCACTTGTTGGCTGCTAAAAGAATATTTCGTTATTTGGAAGGGACTAAAGATTTTGGGCTATTTTACAAGAAAGGTGAGAAATCTAATTTTGTGGAATTTATTGATAGTGATTATGTAGGAGATCAAGATGATAGGAAGAGCATTTCAGGATATGTTTTTATGATGGGCATAGGGCTGTTTTATGGTCATCCTAGAAGCAATCAATTATCTTATTGTCAACCATAAAGGCTGAATTTGTTGTTGCAAGATCTTATGCTTGCCAAGCTATTTGGCTAAGAAAAATTCTTAATGAGCTATATTTCAACCAAAAAGGGGCTACTACAATTTTCTGTGAAAACAATTCTACCATAAAGTTTTTCAAAAATCTTGTGCTACATGGAAGAAGCAAGCACATTGATGTGAGATCACTTCTTGCATGATCTATGCAATGATGGTGTTATTGATTTGGTATTTTGTAAGAGTGATCAACTCATTGATATTCTAATCAAACCCCTCAAGTTATCAACATTCCAAAGGTTGAGAAAACATCTTGGAGTCTGCATGTTGAATGATTCTTGTTAAACTAATAGTTTGCAAACTTTTAGTTTATAGGAGGGTGTTAAATATGTTTAATTGTTAAACATGCTTTTTCTTTTATCCTAGTCTTTAGGAACTGTCTGTAGGGATTCAGTTTCTATTTTCATTCTTTAGAAGTTGAATGGTTGGCCATTACAAAAGTTGAAACGTTTGTGGTTACAGAAGTTGAAGGGTCGATTGTTACAAAAGTTAAAGTGTCGGTTGTTACAAAAGTTAAAGTGTTGGCTATTATAGAAGTTGAAGGGTCAATCGTTCCAAAAGTTAAAGGGTTGAATGTTATAGAAGTTGCTTCATATTAGGATTTAGTTGCTATTTTCCATTGATGTATTTGCCTATTTAAAAGCCATTATTAGTTGAATAAAAATGTGAAATTTAGTTGCCTCTATTTGCCCTTGTTTTGTTTTTGTTTTTTTTTAAATTTATGTAAGGCTAGTAGTGCATGGCCTCAAAGGCTAACACCCACAATGCTAGAACTGATTTTTTTAATAATTTGTTTAAAACCATACTCTTACTTAATTACATGTATTGGTGTGACCTTTACCATTACCTTCATTTCTAAATTTTGGTGTGACCTTTACCATTACCTTCATTTCTAAATTTTCATCATGTAGACATTATCGACAATTACAGTTAGTGAATTTATTTATTGATAATATCTGCTTCATTCAGAGAAATGTTGGAATAGTATTGAAAGCATATAAAAATTAATTTTGATAGATGATGTGAAAGTGAAACCTGGTATACCTTACACATGCTAATTTACTGCCTTTAAAAATTATGGTTTTTTTATTAATTTATTGCTTTTTTTATAAACTTAAAAACTTTTTTCCAAAATCAACTCTAGAAGACTTTGCAGAGAAAGGATTGTTTTGTCCACGTAATGAAACATCATTTTTTATGAGACTTAAGGCAATTCTAAATGCATTTCTCAAACGAACTTTAATGCTGTTTAATAGGTTTGGTCAAATATAGATGACAAAAATGAATACAGTTAATAGGTAAAAAGCAATTTACCACTCATTTCTCGTTACCTTAAAACTACCATTTGTGATAATCAAAATTAGATTATGTGCTCATCTGTTTTTAATAAAAATTGGAAGATGTACTAGCTTTCTTAGAGAGCACAAATGGAGACTTTGTATCTCTAATCACTTTAAGATGCAGGGTGTACTCTGGTTGATTGCCCTGGTACTAATCTCTTAAGCATGAAATATGATGTTACTATTTAAAGTTTATATGAATTAATTCGAATGCATATAATTACAACTAATTATTTTATTGAATTAGTTTAAAATTAGCATGAGAACTTTATACATCAGATCCTATGGGTCTTAAAAACCTTAATAAAATACCTCAGTTTTAGTTCAGTTTCATAATCTTATGGGTTAAGAGCAAAATTGCGGAACGGATTGCACATGCTTGGTGGTGTTCTTTGCAGAAACAGTAACCCTTTTCAAAACGCCGTTGCATGAAGTTATTTTTAATAAACATTTGCTCTAGTAAATACTTCAACATTTTTCTACTTCCACAAACGTATCTTCTTTATATCATAGATTTTTCTGTGCTAAATTTAAATTTTTTTAAAATGCTGAATTAGTTAAATATACAGTGTCAGGCATTTGCATTCATTTTTGGCCTTTCAGACCTCAAATTTGCATATAGTTCTTTCTTTGATTTCTAATCCGTTCCTTATCCGCAACCAACCTTTACTGTTTCGTTTTAGTTGCTATTACGTTTCTACGTTCCTTATCCGCAACTTTGAACTTCACTGTTTTATTTTAGTTGCGATTACGTTACTGTCTCTGCTAACTATGGTTAAGAAAGACTCAATGCAAGTAAATTGAGATATTGATATTGATATTTGTAACGATTTGTAATATCTTCAGCAGACGTGGGTGGGTAATATGATGTTCACGAGGAGAATGAGGAGGATTTGGGCGTTAATGGTGGTAAGAGTTCAGCCGTTTCACCAGACAAGAAAAACCAAGAAATCGAGAATGATTCATCCTCCAACGAGGAGGATGATGTAGCTATGGAAAATTACGAAAGATGGGAACAGTTCAGCAGTCGTTCAGGCGAATCCGAAAACACTGAAGATAGTCAGCAGCAACCAAAGATGGCCAAGATGATGCTGCCACTACTTGTTACACGGAATGCTAATGAAAAAAAATGATTGACGTAGAATTAGAATAAAACTCAAAATTTTGAAAGTATTTACGTGTGCAAATTTCAAAAAAATTTTAACATAGTTTAACATGGAAGAAAATGCTAAAATTTTTATTTTTCATTGAAAATTGAAAACTAGAAATTTTTACAAGATCTCAGTAGCTTTTTTAGGAAGGCTGAAAAAGAGGACGTGGTCTCACAAGACGTAATTAAGCATATAAGCATTAATTTGTTCATAATATACAATTTACCTTCAATGTTTTATTTGCATAATCTGCAAATAAGTTGGTCTCTTAAGAAATTCATCCACCCATTAAAAAACCAAAAGAAGACAGAAAGAAAGAAGATAAGTAAAGCACATTCTTAATATACCAATTTGATTAACTATAAGTCATGATAAGTAATAATGCCCACCCTTTATTCAATGTGGGTGACAACTCTTCTTAAAAATTTGCAATCTTAAGAAAATTAATGCAAGAAAATAGAGCCAATATCCTTGAAAGACTAAGTAAGGAGTAAGGTTATTTCTCATTATCATAAAAATCCATGATTAAACCAAAGTTTCTACCTTCATTCTATACTTAATTGTAATATTAAAAACATATCAAGGTAAATATTTATAACATAAACTAATAGGTTGTAAATGTAGTATAGCAACCCACTATCAAATAAACAAGGTATAGTTAGTATACTCCTCTATTATTCTTTTAAATTATCACATTAGCTAAATGTCTTGGGGTGTACTTATATGGTTTCAAGACATCATCTTCCTCTCTCTTAATATAGTGGTGTGCTAGTAGCCTAGTGGTAATACTCTTGATTTGAAAACTACAAGTTATAGGTTCAATCCTAATGAGTAGCACTAACTTATAAGGTTTTAGTCTCTCCTAACATAGGTGTGCATTACATTCTCTTTCATTATCTTCATTTTAGCCTTGTCCCAACAAACTAAGGTTGGCTACATAAGTTCTTTTTTGTCATTTCCCTCTATGAACAACTAGATCTTTGTTTATTTATAGTTTCCTCATATTATATTTTAACAATTTTTCCCTTATCTTTTTTGATCTCCCTTTTGATGGCTTTCCGAATGGTGAAGAAACAACCTTTTTTTTAAATAGGCTCATTGTTTGATCTTCTTAGCATATGTCCAAACCATCTAAGTTGCATTTTATGTGGTCATGAGTGGTGAGGTACCCCTACGCTCAACCATACGAATACGAGCGTTTCACGCACGATCCGGTTGAATTCCAAGGACTAAGTGCCTATGCGCCTTTGTGGAACAATAACGGGTTGGTTAATCGTTGTCTTACCAAACTTACTTATATGTCACGGTTGTATGGTTAAGTAAGCTTGAGGCATATGATTTTTATATCTTTTATGTGTTTTATATCCTATGCTAGTAAGGAGGGGGAGAGAGATAACTAAGTAACTAATCTAATTTAACTACTCATTAACTAAGTTCTAATTACTCCTAACACCAGTATCCGTTCTCACTTGTCGTACACATCTTGAACCAGTGCAACACTCCTGGGATTACCAAATGCTAATTGTTACTCGGTTACCAAATGCTACACCCATGCTCAAAGTGGTCGTACTAAGTGTATTTAACTAAGAGAGTTGTAGGGTGAGAGAAATCATTAATCAACTAGGAAATTATTAAATAATAATTAACGCTAATTAATCTATTCTGAATGCTGCAAGGTTTATCATAAAGTTCATCTTTATTGCTATACACAAAGTGTGCTCAAGTACACAATGCTCAAATAAAGATCCGTTCACTCTATGACTCCTACTGTAGGAACGCAAAAATAATTCTAACTCTAGAGGAAAAAAATGGCAAGAGTTCGGCTAAGGGACTAACTGTCTAATGTGAAAACCAAGGGTACTGCCTCTTATTTATATGTGAGGAGATAGGCCCCAATATCAGGTATTCGACATTACATGGTTGGATCCAATATCGCAGACTCGATATTGCTAACGTGATATTGTGGTCCTGATATTGCGATTCATCATACCCCCATGATTGAATGAAAACTCATCCTTGAGTTCCTTACAAAATATTGGAAAGGTATGGGATTATTGAGTAAATGACCATTGACGGTGGAACGGGGTGATAGACGCAACATGCCCGGTGAACGGATCAACAATACAATACATGACAACATTAGTGTTCATGACCATCAAGGTGAACACTATACATAAATGACATCCAACCTTTATTTGGTAGCTGGAAGAGAAGGAGAGAGAAAAAGAATAAGGCATGTTGCTGCTAATGCCAAGATTGTGCCTTCTGTTGTTTATCCATAGCCACGTCACCAATCTTGCTCCTTTCATAAATGCTCCAATTCCGGTCCATCCTGAGTGTTTCCTCCAAGCCCAGTGCATTGTTGTATGATTACCATCTGCACACACAACACAATTACAAATGAGCAAGGGTAGATAAATCATAATGTAGTTGATACCTTGCCTCGATATAAAGTGCATTGGCTAAGTTATGGTTATGGCAGATAGTGATTCTAGAGATTTAACACTGGTGACTACCTAAGGTGTAGGGGTTAGAAAAAATTAAAAACTTTGTGCCAGGGCCCCCACGACTTAGAGTAAACCTCCAGTAGTGATAGGATGGAAAAAGATAAGGAGTAAGAAAGATGGAGAAAAATCAACAATGACAATGCCAATAAAATGGATGTCATGGATGGGGATGAAATAAAAAAATTGTTGATTGTAGGAAATGTTTAAGGAAAAGAAAAAAAATGCATTAAAAAGGAATGCTAGTGGGTCCTCCCCAAAGTAGGCTCATGCCCTTTATGCCTTGACAGACCCACAAACCAAAGAGTCCGTAGGCTTTAGAAATGCCATTTGGAAGAAAGAGTTAAGAAATTACCCACAAGAATTTACCAAGGAAAAACAATGAATCAACCAAGATACAGACTAATGATAAAACTGGCAATGAGGTGAAAAATGGAAAAGAAAGGTGGAGAGGAGAGAATGGAATGGAAACCCAAGAACAAGGTTGTGTAAAGTCCCTTGTGTGTGTTTTATGGTTAATGTGACCGAGTAGAACTCATTCCAAATCTAGGCTCAACAAACCACATTCACTTACCTCGCATCAACACATTTGACCAACCTATCCTCTTGAAGCAACAAGAATGCCTCTACAAAACTAACCACCATTTCAAGGAGAGCAAGATGGAGAATTAGGAAGTGAGAAAGGGCCTTAGTTAGAGGGAACCTTCAGGCATGGGTAACATGTCTTTTTAGTGCCATAACTAGTGCGTGTAGCCCAAGTTCATTATTGTGTCTAAGGGGTGTGCTTTGAATTCTCACTCTTTCTTCTTTCTCTTTTTCTTAATGGTGTGAGAACCACACCATGCAAAGACTTATTTTTATTTCCTCAACTTTTAGATATTTGATGAATGGCAGAATGGCAGAAAACCCAAGGAAAAAGCATCCAAGCACTCAAGAGAATAGCTAGCACAAATGCATCGAATCCCCTTGAAGTCACACCCTTTTCAACCTTTGAGTCTTTCCTTAGTTTGAGAAATACCTAGCCACCAATTCATTAATAATTTTATTAGAGAAAGGGACTGTACAATTCCAAGCCAAGGGAGACCATAGGATTTCATGGATGCATGAATGACATGGACTCATTGCCTGTTTAATCAAAAGAACCATACCTTAATATCAACATCATATTTCAAAGGTAAAACCCAAACATTAGTAATAAATATGGTATTATTCATGCCACCATTATGAACACTTATTGGGTGGTGAACAAAATAAAGTAATCACACAAAGAAATGGTAAAAATATGAATGATGGCGTAAAACAAAAATAAGAAAGATTAAAGAAATGTGCAAAACAAAAACATGTAAAACAAAAATGTGTAAAAAAAATTTAGAAAGAACTGAGGGCCTTCAATGGTTAGCAGAGGTGGCCATCTCCCCCATGATTGAGTTGGAAGGAGGAGATCTGAAATAATGAGCAAGGTTGACCACCTACAGAGGTAGCATGTGTTCTGGTTGTTCTAAACTCGTGAAAAGGTTTTATTTGTTGCATGTTGACTAACAGTCTCTTATCTGGGCTATCAGGTTTATATATGGTCATGGCCCTTGAAGTAAAAGTTGCATAGATAATGTAAGGTCCTTCCCACAGTGTTTGAAATTTGGTACATTGTGACACATGTGTGGGTTCTAGTAGAAAACCTTATCTCTTGGATGATACTTAACTTTCCTAATTTTCAGGTCATGATGTTGTTTATTAAATGCCTTGTGCAATTCATTAGATGATAGGGTAGCTAGTCAGTTCTCATCTAGCAAGTTAAGAGTCATCAACCTTTGTTTTTGTGCTAGATCAAGGTCAAGGTTAAGATCACATGTTGTGGATAGTGTACAGAGCTCAGTTTGGATAGGGAGCATTGGAAGTTTTCCGTACACTAACTCGTAGGGAGAGTAGCCTATAGGGAATTTCCATATGGAGTAATATTCCCAAAGAGCATCATTTAGTTTAGTGTTCTAGTCTCACCTATACTTGCTAATGGTTCTAGTCAGTATCTTAGTAATATCCCTATTGGTGACCTCGGCTTGATCATTCACTTGGGGGTGGTATGGTGTAGTCAATTTATGCTCAACCCCTAAGCGTTGCATTAACTTCCAAAAAGTTGCACTTGTGAAGTGTGTACCATTATCTGAAATAAGTGCACATGGCACACCAAACCTGATGATGATTTGTTGTTGAACAAATCGTGCAGCTATAGGTGATGTGCAATCTTTAATGGTAGCTGCTTCAGCCCATTTTGTAAAGTAGTTTACAACAACTATGATGTAAGCTTTTTCATTGGACATTGGTGTAATGGGCCCCATGAAATCAATTCCCCAAATGTCGAAGGGTTCTAATGGTTGAACCCATTGTTGCGGACCCTCCATTCTAGTAGTCATTCCCCCATCACATTGATAATGCTAACAATATTGGACAAATTAATGGGCATCCTAGAGCAGGGTAGGCCAATAATACCCTACAAGCAAGATCTTGATGGTCGTTCATCTCCCAACATAATGACCCCCACAAGGGACCTAATGAGTGTCTTGAGAACTCTCAGTTGATCTATATCGGGAATACACCATCGAACCAAGCCATCGGGACATACTTTGTAAATTTTTTCATTGATCCCCACAAAGTACTTGGTGAAACACCACTAATTTTGGCCTAGAACCTTGAAATGAGAATGACTCAAGCCCTTTCAAAGTTTTGGGAGGCAAAATTCAACTAAGGCATGGAACTCATGCCCAACTTGCTTGAGCCAGCTTGCTCACGTTGTCAAGCTAGCTTGCCCTCAGCATGAGTAGCTCCAATAGCTTTAAAATCAAGTTAAAGATGGACCAATTTGAAGGTTCAAGCCATCCTCAAAGGCCACTGATGTCAACTTCAAGCTTCAGGATTCAAGGATTAAAATTTCAGCCTCAAAAGATGAAATTTCCTCACTCATGCTAAGGTCACGCTATCAGCGTGAGTGCCATGTGAGTAACTTCCAAAGCCCAAAATTGAGTCAAAATGACCTGGATTCCAAAGTGCAAGTCATCTTTAGGGTTCATTATTGACAACTTCAGACTCAGCCTCCAGAATCCTAGTTTCGAGCCCAAAATTATAAGTTTTTATCACTCAGGCTGCAACTCATGCTGTGGACACGCTAGCAGCATGAGTGCAGCATGAGCTAGCAAAGGTGGCTCAAACGAAATCACTTTCAAGCTCAGTTTCTAATTTTCAGATGACTCTCAGTCACTCTTAGTCAGAGAGCAGTTGCACTCAAGAATTAGGCTTTAAAAATCAAGATTTGAAGTAAAATGCATCATTTTCAAGTCACTCATGTTGAGGTCATGCTAAAGTCATGTTGTAGCGTGAGTGAAGTGTGAGTGTAGTGTGAGTGCAACGTGCGCACGCTGAGGACATGTTGTGAAAAAATCAACTCATGCTAGAAGTTCTTGTCAAGTAGAAATGCCTCAAACAACCATGAAACCACTCGAATTGACACCCTATAGTAGTCAAGGTAGAGATCTAGAAGTTTCAAGTGAGCCAGAGTCAGTTTCTCTTGTCATACATTATCATTTCATTGTAAATTTTCATTCATGAGCTTGTTAGTCTCTTACGCTCTAAATTGTATGTACTTCCATGAGTGTAAGCTAGCTTGAGTAAGTTGTCACATGTTGTAAGATACAATGCACCTGGTCCAGAACATAGCTTGCCCGCACATGTCCAACCCACACACAGTTGTCCATCGAATACGTGTCACATGATCCATTTTCCTCTCATCTCTCAGCCATTGATTCCATCCATGAATTCTGTGCTTGAACTTGACCAAACCATATAAATACCCTATCAATTCACATAAATAGGGTTGGCAATTTTGGAGTTTGACGGCTTAGAAAACATAGACCAACAATCCTTGGGCACTTGGGCACATTTGACTTCTAGCATCCAAGCACTTCTGAAACACATCACATCACCCGGGGCCTGGCACTTGACCTGCCATCCACACGGGTAGCTACACTTTGACCAGTGAAAAACCTTTCTAAGCAATACAATACAGTTTATTTTTCCAGCCATTATATTGTTTACTCTGTTTTACATTAATTTTATGTTCTGTTTGCAATCCCAGTTCTACATACATTTATGTTTACATTTTGTGTGCATTGTTTATGTTTCAAAGATCAATTACAATAACCCCAACGCAAGCCATAGTTTATGCTTGAGGAAGTCTTTGGTTGATTTGCATGCAGACCATCCAAAACACTCTACCTTTATTTTCTTTTGCAGCTTACCCTCAGGTGAAGGTAGGATCAGCTGTGTCTACCCGACGATATTTTGGTGTTTTTTTCCCTTTTAGCCTTACATCAATGATTTAGGTTAGTACAATAAATTGATGCTAGAAGGAGGGCCTGAACTTGTTTATTGTCCAACGAAACTTTGATCACACTAGTTGTCCAAACATTGCACATACGAAGTGCCAAGACTACGTACGCCAGCTTGACTTATCCATCTTGTCTATCGATTCGTCCTAATACCTCATGCTGCAGTCTATTCACATTGTTACTCTATCAGTCGCACTGCAGTTAACTCATGTTACAGCTGCTCATGCTGTCAGTCACGCTGTAGTTAACTCACGCTGCAGCTGCTCATGCTGTCAGTCATGCTGTAGTTAACTCACACTGCAGCTACTCATGTTGTTTGCCTGTGACATCACACTGCCTGTCAGCTTGACATGTTGTCAATCCATATTACTAGTTGCTCATGCTCAACTCATCCATCCTAGTTTACTTACACTCACTATGGAATCCTCCGAAATTAATCTAGTGACACTGCCAATTTCTAACTTTGGGGCTGAAACCTCAAACCCTGTGACTGCTATAGAACCCATAACTGTTATTGAATAGATAAACTCCCAAGGTCCTACATGCTAGTCACTCAGGCTACAAGGCAAAGACCCTACCTATGAAAACCTCACACTTGAATAGTATAACTTCATCTATGTTAAGATCCAAGCCAACTTGCCTGTCGATCATGTAGAAAGAGAGGCAAAATGAAACTATGAGCTTATTCACAAAGGAGGTCATGAGTTCATCCCTTCAACATTTGATATAATCCCTCTATCTAAACAACATCATAAACTGATATCTCAACTTCTCATGGCAAGAAGTCAAGCCTTACAACTATCTCCTATAGAACCCTCAAGTGGAGAGGAGGAAGATGACTTTGCAGTCAAATCTGAGCATGGGGACTCATACCATATCGTCAACCCTCATGCCCATACAAACTCATTATTTCACCCTTTTTTGGAAGAAACTGTGCTTCCTCCTTCATCTGTAAACACTCGAGTGTCAATTTCCTTAGAGGAAGTAGCCACTACCATTCCAACCTTCTCTATGCACAACATTCAACCTGATGCATCAGTCCCCACCATGCCCCCGCAAGGATAGTCGCAAAATCCCTTTCCCAAACCAACATAGAGTCAATCTTTTGACCTCAAGTGATTGGGATGCCATCTGTCATACCAGCTTCCATGTCTACCCATTACATACCTAATGTGCAAATTCATGGAGCATCATTAAACACTTCGGCCCAACATGTTCAAGGTGTCACCTTACATCAACCTACTCATTATAGTGTACCACACCTTATGGTCTCATCTATGAATTCTACCCCACCACAGTAAACAATAGTCCAACAATCTCTCTTTCTAAAAACGATGCAACAATCAAATTATTATCAACCACAATCCACCCAACCCATTGATCTACCTACTACTCAAGAGTGGGCAGACACAAAAAAAATGATGCACTTGTTAGCAGAAGAATTAAAATGCCTCAAAACTATAAACACTAAGGAAGTTAGGGTACTTGACTTCTATCAAGATGATCCAATTGACCCCTCAGTTCCCCCATTAACCTTGCCAAAAGAAGTCTCATTACCCCAGCTAACTAAGTACAATGGAGAGGGAGATCCAAATGCTCACCTAGTGACATTCTGAGCAAAATGTCTATTACTTCAAGCATGGCCTCATGTAATTCTATGTGTGTTTGCTATGTCCTTAATGGGAAAGCCTTAGACTGGTACCGAGCTTTACCCTGTAGCTCCATATCTTCTCTAGAGAACTTGTTGCACCAATTTGTCACCTGTTTCAAATACAATCTAAAGCCTAAAGCCACGTTGGATAACTTGATTCAGATTAAAAAAGTGCCATTAGAGCCAGCACCGAAGTTTTTCCAAAGGTGGAGTGCAGCCTTGAATGAACTTCATGAGCCCATCCCAGAAACATATCTACTTACCATCCCTAAAGCGACTATGAATGACTTTATTAAATCGAAACTTTATTATTTGAAAGCCCGTACCTTAAGCCAAGCATTTGTGCAAATTAAGGACATAGAAGAGGCCACACAAACAAGCAATGACCCAGCCTAATTGACCTTTAGGAGCCAACATACAAGGAAAGATAAATCCAAAACAATGGTAGAAATGGTAGCAGAGATAGCCCAACCTAGCCATCAAGGACAAAAGGGAAAACAACTCACTGTACCAAATGGTTATGAAAGAAACACACCAGCACCTACACTTGAATTCTCATCAAATAGAAACACCAAAACGGGTCATACTCGTAAATTTAAAAGAAAAGACTCCGCTCAATATACATCCTTGCTTATGAAGCTCTCACTATTGCTTGATCAACTCCTAAAGACTGGATTAATCAAACATAAATAATTGTCTCCAGTGGTGTCTCAAAGACATGATCAATTCTGTGAGTTGGCCAAGAACCCAGCCTTAGCAACAGCTAATGAATCCCTCATTCCAAGAGGATTTAGGTTAGATAGGTTTTGTGAATATCACCAATAGTGTGGTCATGGAACTGATTACTATTTCACCTTGAAACAGGATATACAATGTATGATTGACAAGGGTGAAGTAGTATTTGACAAGGAAAACCTGATAAGACCCCAAAATCAACCCATGGGAGTCTACAAAGATCCTCTCAATACCAATGATGCACCATATGTAATTAACACTATCCATGTGGAGAACAGACAAGAATTCCCATGAAAAACTTTTGTGATTCGCAGGCCCTCTAAAAATACACCTACACCAACATATCCTTAAACTCCTTTCATCATACGCACATCTCCTGCACCACAAAAATCCTTCTTCATCCACGTACCTCCTTCCATTGCAAAAACAACCACACCATCTGAAAATCGACCCACTCCCTTTGTGATCAGGGTGCCAAAATACCCCGACACGTGATCCACTGTCACTCCCTCGAGACCCATGCGAGAACGTCTTGCCGATAGGCTAACAAGAGAGCGCCTGGAAAGAGAAAACCATGAGCACAAATTAGGACCATCGAAACCCATACCGTTAAATGCTATTCCCATGGGTTTATCCACTAATGAGCCTAGTACTAGTCATCAAAACAAAAATAATGTCATAGGCGTGTCTCGAATCCATCATCTTCAGTTACCAATGCAAAAATTCCTCCACGAGAAATATGAATGCTAGGTCAAATGGACCAAATCTCCACAGACAAGGATGCCCCAAATGGTAAAGACCTAGCAAGCGCATTAGCCCAAGTCACACAAGCCTTAAAACAAAGGAGCACTTCTTTAAGTCTATATGACCTAGTAATGACTTCACCAGTACATCAGAAAGCCCTCGTACGGATGCTAACTTCAATCCCTGTTAGTGAGTACCTTCCTACAAATGAACCATCCATTTATGCAGTATTGTCCCTGCAACCTCAAGAATCAAAGACTACAACCCTAGAGTTTCATGATAAGGACATTAAGCTAGATGAGAAAATAGGAGAAGTCACCACAACCCCTATGTTCATAGCGATACAGGTCGATCATTTCAAGATACGTAGGGTGCATGTCGATGACGGTGCAGTGACAAACATAATACCTTTTCACGTCATCAAAAAATTGGGACTACTGAACAAATATAACCCATGACAACTTCTTTCCTAAAATCCTTCAGTGGTTCCCGTGTTGGGGTGAAAGGTGTGGTTACCTTGGACTTGATAGCTGGAGATCAATTCCCCACATCAGCTATGTTCATAGTGGTTGACGAAATGTCAAGGTTTAATCTGATTCTAAGGCATCCCTGGCTAGCTCAACTTAGAGCTGTATCCTCACCAATCCATCAAGAGATCCACCTACCTTATGAGGGTGGTGAAATCATCATACATGGGGATACAATAGTATTGCTCACTTCCTCACACCCTGAGTGAGATCAAGAGTCAGAAATTGAGTTCGTTGACCCTAAGCAAGAAACTATGAGCATACATCAAGACATGAACCCAACGTTAACTCACAACCCTATAGAAATTTAGAAAACACTAGACAACCCAAACATAGGAGTCATTCCCACTGATGTCTCTTGGTAGGAATTACCCTTTGACATCACTGATGAAGGAGAAGGTGAGTATAAGATCATAACTACATGCCCAACCCCACATGTTAAGCTACAAAAGGTTAAGAGGTACCTCAAGAACTAGAGCGAATCACCAAATATCCAGAATGACGTTAAGCTACCAACCATCCGGTATGACATTAAACTGCCAATGAACGTCCGCAATGATGTTAAACTAGCCACGGTCAGTAATGGCCAGTTTTCTTTTAAAAGCCTCCTAAAACTGTTATTACTCGTGGCCCACTCTGGCATAAAACTGGTAATCTTTCTTTCTTTAACAATAGATGCAACAGTCCACCATGACTTTAAAATGATGTGCATAGCCCGAAATGGCTTTAAACTAGGATTCAATACGTCACAATTTTACAAACATTCACTACGTTACGTCAAATTTTAGTTTAAATGGTACAAGTTGCAATCTCGACCTATCCCTTCTTATTACTTTCTTCTTTCATAAATGTTGATGTATGTTTTGTTCCCCATTTTACATTTGGCTACATGCATATGTTTATGATAATACTTGAAAAGGCAAATAAAAAAAGAGAAAACAAATAAAATAAAAATAATGACACATCAATATGCCACAACTAGGTTCATGTTATTACATTTGTCAACCATATGTTTCCATCAAACATTCAAAAATCCAAAACATTTAATAGCTAAAGTTTGATTAACAATAAGCTCATGAAGGGGGCTAGTCCCCAACATCCTCTTCATCATCCGCTCTCGCTCCACTGGGGCCAGCTCCATCATTAACATGTCCCTATAATAGAAAATAAAAAAAAAAAATAGGTGAGAGTAGTAAAGCAAATCATAAATGCAAAACTAAGAAAAATAGTAACACTAACAATGAAAAAAACAAAACCATACAAAAAAGAAATGCCATAATAAAACACTCACAAGTGAGGAGGGCCCTAAGTTGGCCTCCAAACACCATAGAATCTCCGCCTTAGGCACATTTGTCCAATCCTCATCCAGATCAAGATCAATGCTAGCCAAGGTTTTACCCTTGTCCACCGAAGTCCAGGTAGGATGCTCAAGAGAGAACATGTCGATCGAAGCCTCCCCAGAGATGGTAGTAACGGTTCTCTTAGGAAATCCTTCCACCTCTATGCACTTAGCAAATCTATCATAAGTAGGGTGCAAGCCTAACCCATCGATGAACATATCGATCTGGCGATGTTCAACTGACTCCTCCTTTAACCATTTCTTATATTGATGCTTGTGGTCCTTTTGGTCTTGGCCCCATTTCCGTACCTTAGCCGCAAAGGACTTCCAATTGTGACATTTCCTATTTAAAAAATCCATCTGGGCTCTTTGTTCTGCTAAGTCCTATGTCACCTGCACTTTGCTGTTCAAAACTTTCCAGTAACATGCATAAGTGATTTCAGATGTACACCAAGTGCTATCACTAGATAGTCTTGTAGCAAAAAGATAGTAATGGGACTGGAGATCCCTTTTCTCCTCTCTCTCCTTTGCTAGTGCTTCCTTCAATGAATGAACCTTGTCCCATAAATACTCAATCAAATGCCTACAAGTCCAGAGCGACTTGGCGTTCTATATGACACAACCATAAACTACATTGTACACATTACTTGGGACTTGCTATATATTCCTTGGAAGTTTAGGGAGAGCATCAATGTGAGTAGCTTCAGAAGAATCCCACTGGAGCTTGGCGCCTGCAAGTGTAAGCACCACACACATGAATCATCTAAAATAGAAATGAATGCAAAGAAACACAGACAAAACTAGACACTTAGCATAATAGGCAATGTACACATGCCTAGTTCTGGATGAGCTTCTTGTAGGCGAGCAACCACATCATTAATGATGCCCTTAACAAAGTCCATTTTGCTAGGCATCTTAGGCCATGGTTTTAGCTGGTCGATTGATGTGGGACAAGTAGGGGAGGTCACCTCAATTGGAACCTGTATTTTTGACACCTCTACTCGAGATGCATGTGCCTTAGAAATCTCTGCATCTACCTCTAATCCAAGAAATAATCAAGATAATCAAAAGCAACACATGAAAATTAAAGGGTACAAAACATGGATTAAGCTAAAAGGAACATACCGAAAATTCCTTTGCTATTTAGCTTAGGCAGATTG
This sequence comes from Gnetum montanum, assembly GCA_015680685.1. NCBI lineage: Eukaryota > Viridiplantae > Streptophyta > Gnetopsida > Gnetales > Gnetaceae > Gnetum > Gnetum montanum. The sequence goes on from MNCI01007258.1 coordinate 34,821, forward strand.
CCAAGCTGCAAAGACCCATCGAAGAAGCCATTGAAGAAATCTATTTCATCACTTGAATGCCTAAGTGCATCCAAAGCCTCTACAAGCTTCGTCCCCATAACGTTTTTCACATCTTCCTCTTGCAAGGCAGGAGGTTATTTGATCGTTTTTTCTCTTTCCTTCGCTTCTTTCTCCAGCCCTATGACAACCACTTCAGGATCAAGCATTGGGACCAAAGTCTCTCTCTCTCTCTCTGGACTTTCCTCTAATAATTCCAGAATCTTAGAGTTATTATAATTCCAAAACAACAAATAATAATAATAAATATATAACAATAAAAATGCTTACCCTCCACTGGTAGTACAAACCGAATCTTCTTTGCTCTTGGTTGTATCAAATCTGGAGCGGGTTCCTTTAGGTGTTTATTCCTCTTCACCTTTGTCTTGGACTTCCCAATAGTCTCAACAATCAAACGTTCAGCCCTTTTAACAGACGTGCGTAGCCTAGGCGATTCCAATCCCAAACTATCATGGCAATGATGGGAACGGTTGACTACACCTCCACTAGTAACTGATACTGATTCCTCAATGTCTTCCAGTGGATCCTGGGATCTAGTGGTGCTATACAAGTGGAAAATCCAAGGGTGGGACAGTTGTGAATGATCCCTCAAAATATAGTAGTTATCATCATAAACCACTAGAAACTTAGCAAACCTATGTAGATACCCCGCAAAGAAAGCAAAAGTAAAATGTGATTTAGCATGGATGTTTGAACGTAACCTGATGATCTCCCCACAAAAACTAGATACAAGAAACTGTGCCCAATTGTAGCACATGCCTGTCTCCAAATCTTCATGAATGACACCCGCAGACTCGATCCCAAGGTTCTGCCTCGATGACAACTATTGTAAAAGGAAGACATAGAGCGAAAAGTTAAAAAACATAGTACATGATAATGCAACAAAAGAAAAGAAAAGAAAAGAAAATGGAGTCTAGAGTATGGTCATTCACCATCAGTAAGTGGTGTAGGTGGGGTAGGTGTAGGATCAAATCTTTGAGGGAAGATTGGCCCATTAAAAGACCAATCCTCATGTAACCAACCATGAATCTGGCAGCGCTCAAAGTCTCTTGAAAACTACATATGGTAGTCAACAAGGGCCACCTTTGTCTGGTCCAACACAGCAACATGAAGAATGGGGCCTGCCATGAATGTCTCTAGCACTGTATGTGCCAAGGCAAGCCCACCATCATCATCGCGCATTCCATGTTCATCAAAGTGGGGCCTGCATTGAAAACAACACTTACATTTAAATGATGGCATAAAATTCAAAAAGGAATCACAAACTCAAGTAAGGCAAAAAGAAGCATACCTGTCCACTCTATATACCATCTCAAGTGGAATCTGGAATAGAGTATGCACACTGAAGGCTAAGAAAAGTGTGTTGCTGCTGTTGTAATGAGCACAAGTAGGCAACTCCCACATGCGATTCAAGGGACAAGTAGATCGAGGATCCTCAGCAGGATTGCCCTCAACTCCGAAACGTCCCTCATCAATATCAATGATAAAAGCAAGCATGCCTTATGTAGATCTGGGCAGCACAGTCTCGATGATATCATGAGCCAACTATTCACTCAGGTGAGACCATATAACTACACTAAAATTTTGCAAGATGAAAGACAAAAATGAACTAACATCGAGGTAGAACCATATCACATGGAACCCGATGCGCATGTCATAGGGAGGTGTGTGCAATCTAAAGGGGCCAAATCAAGCAAGTACGCCAACAAGCTCAACTACGAGAAGAGAAGATTTAGGTCCCCTGCATATAGCCAAAACATTAGGTAAGTGAAGAATCTAAGTGCTAACAATAGGTCAAAATCACATAAAATGAAAATCACATAAAAAATACTTTAAATGCATAGCTTCACCCCATGAGACAAGGACACCAACATCTATTCATTGTATCTGACACTCAATGGGGTACATTGAAATCTGTTTCACAAGTAAATCCACACATGTAATGGGTATTCAGGAAAGAGCGTACATATTCACATTCTAGTGAACTCACGCTGGGCCTTCTAGTAAGCTCAGGCTATGGCCAAACAACTCATGTTGGAAGGCTATGGCCAAACAACTCATGCTAGGCCTTTTCCCTAGCTCACATTGGTGTGCTGAACTTGCACTCACACTAGATCCTGTCTAGACATTCATACTAGAGCTTGTCCATTCACTCACGTTGGGAACTGGCAGATTACACAGATAGAACATGCACAATTGCTCCTCCAAACAACCGGGGTTGGATAACAACTCCCTATTGAGAGGGTCCTTGGGCCCAGGCAGAGGTGAAAACCATTCTCTTGCCACTTTCCTACTCGTAGACTCATAGATCCATGAGCAAAATAACGTGGCTTAGACTTCCCTTGCGATGGCTTTCCCTTCCTCTGGCACTCATGCTACCAAGAAAAGTGGCGTCCAAACCCCAAAAGCCAAAATTTTCAGCTCACACTGCCAAACCCCAAAAAGCCAAAATTTGCAGCTCACGCTGCCAAACCCCAAAATGCCCAAATTTGCAAGTCATGTTGCCAAACCCCAAAATGCCCAAATTTGTAGCTCACACTACCTTACCCTGGAACCCCCTTGTTTGTAGCTTACGTTGCCCAAGATGTTGGTGGCCAAGTTGAAGAGAAAAGAAAAATTGACGTTGAAGCTTCCCCAATAACACAACTCACACTACAAGCAAGTAGAAAACTAGTCAAGCCTTAGGCACTCACACTGACGCCAAAAATCCCACCAAAAAAACCCAAAATCATAGCCCTAGAAACCCACAATTGCAGCACAAGAATTCTACCCTAGGCAACGTTGTTAAAAAAATGCTGGGAAAAGTAAGAGAAAACAAATCTACCTATGTAAGGCCCCACTCCACATTGGAATCCTGGCTTGGGGGAGACACTGGAGAAGCTATTCACTCTCCTCCACAAATGATAGATCTTCCTACCTCTTCCCCTTATCCTGGCTTGCCTTTCCTCTACCCTTGTCCTTCATGTTGCCTTGCTCATGCAGATGCTGACACTGTAGCTCATGCTGCACGACACTGTAGCTCACGCTATAGCTCAAATTTCTAGGAACTCACGTTAACAGAAATGATGCCTTGTACTCCAAAAACCCCTTTTTCTAACCTCCAATAGTCTCAATTTAATTTAATTTAATTTATTGTCTTTTATTTTATCTCCTCTTTTTATTTTAATTTTACTTCACAATGGTTCATTTTGCTTGCATGTTATTGTTTATGTCATCTTTGCCTTATGCTTGCCTAATATTCCTTATTATTCCATCCTCTAGAGATGAGGCCCAAAAATTCTTATGAAGAAGAGGAGAAAAGTTTAAAAAACCAGCAACCAAAATAAATAAATATATATAAACATATAGAAATATGTAACGATATGCATAAAATTCATAAAAATTTAAAGTCTCCATGAACTTATTTTTCACTCAAAATTTAAAAATCAAAAATGCTCTATGCACTCATGACAAGTCAACATAAATATTACTAGCCGAGTATGGCCTTAAATTGCCATGTGGCCTAGTATGACCTTAAATTACCATGAATATCGCTGTGTCTCCTAATTTTGTCAGTGCATAGTTTGATTACCCTATGTTCATTTACGTTTAGTAACTTTTTCGCCAAGGGGGGTGTCTCTTACTTTGCTCCGATTTTAAATTGGCAGGAGCAAGCACATGGCCACCAAGAATATCCTTTCAACATTGTCTCTCTGTGGACCATACGAGAAGGTAAAAAGAGCAATCAATCCAGAATCCTTGGATCTAGACCCATCCACCTATACTAATTTAATAGCCTCCACTCAAGAAATGTCAAACGTGACTAAGACTTTAGATCTAGAAGCTGATAATATCACTAAAGATCCTCTAGTAGAAATCCCCATTATTACAATCAATGGCAAAGCTAAGACATTGAAATTAAGTGCCCTACTAGACTCGCAACTTGTAGGTGACATTACTCAAGTATTAAAAGACAACATAAAAACATATGCATAGTCATATACCGACATGCCAAGATTAGACCCCCGAATTGTCCAACACAACATCATTCTCAATGAAAAAATTAAACCGGTAAAAAAAAACACGGAAGGTCAGACTCGAGGTGGCATTAGCAGTCTATGTTGAAATCACAAAACTCTACCAAGTAGGTTTCATCTGAGCCGTTGATTATTCCAACTGCATATCAAACATTGTTGTAGTCCCTAAGAAGAATGGTAGTATATGCATATGCATCAACTTCCGTGATCTCAACACAGCCACTAGAAAGGATGATTTCCCATTACCTAGCATTGATTAACTTATTGACACAACTATTGGGCATGCACTATTATCCTTTATGGATGGATTTTTGGGATACAACCAAATAAGAATCAATTTGGAACATTAACTCAGAACAATGTTTATGACACCTTTGGGTACATTCTATTATATTATGATGCCATTTGGCCTTAAAAATGTAGGAGCTACATATCAACGAGACATGATGTATATATTTAGTGATTACATGCTCAATTTGCTCAATGATTATGTTGACGATATCACAGTTAAATCTAAAACAACCAAACAACATGCAAAAGATCTAGAACTAGTGCTTAAACGTTGTCTCAAATATAACCTTAGACTCAATCCAAAGAAAAATGTCTTTAGTGTCTAAACGGGCAAAATGCTTGTTTTTGTAGTCTCTAAAACAGGAATATGGGTAGATCCTAATAAGGTTAAGAAAATAACTAACATGCAACCACTGAAAAACCTTACTGAACCACGTGGTCTTCAAGGTAGACTGCAATTCATAAGACGCTTTATCAAAAGACTGACAGATAAGTTGAGATCCATGCAGCATCTATTATGAAAGAATGTGCATTTCCAATGGACCCAACAATGCTAAGAAGTGTTCGAGCACATAAAGCAAGAGCTGGCTCAACTACCGACAGTCTATCGAACACAAAGCCATAAATCCTTCTACATCTACCTTGCAACTTTTGATTCTTCCATTGCATCGATGCTTTGTCAAAAATGTCAAGATGGAGTTGAGATCCTGGTATATTACTTAAGCCATGCTTTAATTGCCTATGAACAATGATACAATGACGTAGAGAAATCATGCCTCACCATTGTTTTCTCCTTGAAGAAATGGAGTCATTATCTCTTTTGTAATCAAGTTTACATCATTTGCAAAGATAATGTGCTCCATGCCATCACTAACAACATCTACAAGTCGAGCAGGATAGCTAGGTGGAAGGCGATGATCACAGAGTTCGACTTACACTATGTTGCTCAATCTTCCACAAAAGGTCAAGCAATAGTCACATAATTAACCATCTCACCAATGTATGATCAAGCAACGATAAATCCTGAATTCCAAAATGATAATGTTAATAGTATAGACACCGTACCTAATGACTACGAGGAAATCCTCTATTTTGATGGAGCTTCAACCTCCCAAGGAGGAAGTGCTGCAGTCATTCTAACATGCCCCTCTGGAGAGATCCAACACTTTGCCTACTGATTAACCTTTCCTTGTACCAATAATGTGGTGGAATACGAAGGTCTTCTTAGAGGTCTCCAAGCAACATTGACTTCAGGAATCTCGCGTCTTGTAGTTCGAGGCGATTCATAGTTAGTCACTAATGAAGTCACTGAGGTTTACACATGCAAAGCTCTTCATTTACGACCATATTATGACTTAGCCAAACATCTGTTAAGGCGACTAGTGAAAGTGGATATACAGCATGTCCCTAGAAGCGAGAACACCATTATCGATGCACTTGCTACACTTGCCCTGAACATGACACCCGAAATGTTCCATGCATTGCCTAGTTCTATAATAAGTTATGCCGAACCTATAATTAACACTCTTAAAGAAATGCCTATAGCATCTGTTAGTACAACACATGCAATAGAATGGTACGATGACATCAAAGAGTACCTTCTAAGAGGCAAACCTCCACAACACTTGACAAACGCTCAAAAGGACGTCATGCAAAAATGCTCTTGGAAATATGCATTAATAGGGGATACATTATGTCACAAATCCTATGAAGGAATCCTACCGATGTGTGTTAGTAGCATTGACAGTCTAACAATCATAGAACAAGTCCACGAAGGACTTTGTGGAGGGCATATTGCACCCAAAGCAATGGCAACAAAGATTAGGTGCTTAGGCTACTACTAGCCACACATGGAATATGATTGCATCTTCAAGGTCAGAACATGTGACATTTGCCAAAAGCATGGTAATCTAATACACGTGCCACCTAACGAATTGCATACAACAAAAATCACATGGCCATTCAAAAAATGGGGGTTAAACTTAATTGGACCTATAACACCATCATCCTCTACGGGACATAGCTTTATTATTACTGCAACTAAATACTTCACAAAATGGGTAGAAGCTATTCCCCTTAGGAAGACCACTTCAAAACATATTTTCACTTTCATAACAGAAAATATCATGACCGTTTTTGGCATTCTGATGACCATCGTTACTGACAATGGGCCACAGTTTAGCAGTGTAGATACTAAAAGCTTCTGTGAAAACTTGGGTATTAAACATGTATTTTCATCACCTTACTACCCATAGAGCAATGGTCAAGTAGAGGCTACAAACAAAGCTATCATCATGATGCTAAAAAAGATGCTAAATCAAAGCAAGAAACGATGGCATGAACAATTAGTCTACGCATTGTGGGCATACAGAACAACACATCGAACATCTACAAGTAAAACTCCATATAGTCTTGTGTATGGATCTGAAGATGTTTTACCTTTAGAGTTACAGGTTCCCTCATTGCAGATAGCTCTCTTGGGCCTCCTCGATGAAGGTCAAAACAATGAACTACGCATTGCTGACCTTGACTCAGTGGAGGAAGAACGTGTGCGAACACTTGATCAAATCAAGTGGTACTAGAAATAACAGTGACAATGACATAAACATTATTTGCATAAATGCCCAATTAAAGAAGGAGACCTAGTCCTTAAAGCCGTCTGCAAACATCCAGATAAATTCTCAGCCAACTAGGAAGGGCCTTACATAGTCACCAAGGCATACAATAACGAAGCATTCAAACTTGCTGACATGGACAGAAATGAGTTTGCTAATCCTACAAATCACCTGTAACTAAAATGGTACTATGTATGATTAGATTAAGGTATAGAATAGTCCTGGCATCATGACTTAAAACTGATACCATAGAATAGTCCTAGCATCATGACTTAAAACTGATACCACAGAATAGTCCTTGGGCAATGACTTGAAACTGGCACAACAGAAATGTCTTGGAGTCATGACAATAAAATGACATCACAGAGCTCCATCTGGTATGACACTAAACTACCACATCTATCCACCATGATGTAAAACTAGCATTCAGAGTCCACTAAGACTATAAACTAGTTTGCCTCTTCACAGTCTGCTACGACTATAAACTAGCAACGCACCATCCACTACAACACTAAATTGGCACCGTCCAAAGGGTTATGATGTGAAACTAACCCAAAACAGTTCGCTAAGACTATAAACTGGCAACATCATTGACGACTAGGCAAAGCTTGAAAAGATCTGCTGCTGCAATTGGCTATACCTATTCCACAAAGACTTGCTACATAACTTGTTCCATGGGCCTTGATGAAGATGAAGTTGTTCATGATTCTTTTTGCTTTGAAATTACACTCAATGGCTACATCTCCTTATTTAAAGTGCTTACTTAACTATTTCATTTGTGTTTCTCTTGTCTTCTTAGAGTTGCGTTTGCAAGATGACACGCTTGAGGCGTTTGCGCATGGGTGCACTTCATCATGAAAACAAGGTCTCACATTCTTCCTAATGCTCACAACTAGGTTAATCAATCCATTCATCAGTACACTCCTGATACATTCCATATTCCCCATCATGTTCCCTTTGCCCTATTTAATTACATTCCATGGATACATTCTACTCATCTCAAAGCCCTTGATACACTGTTGCACACTATGATTCTCTAAGCAGTTGCAACACAAAACACAAGACACAGTACATGATACAAAATGTAAGCGCTTGAACATGAGCATAGCACTAAAAGAAAGCTCTTTCAAAAAGACCAAAAAGAACAAGAAAAGACAAAAAAAATCAACTCCTAGCCTCCCCTGGTTACAACCAATCCCTTTGAATCTTGAACTACATCTCCTCAATCCTATGTACTTTTGAAAATAGTGTGATGACATCCAGCCAAGGGCTGACGGATAATGCTTGGTACTTGGTTGTTCATGGTGTTTTGCACTTCTCTGTCGATGCCTCTCAGATGGATTCCTCTAGACATCAACAAAAAGGAGCCAATGAAGCACCACTAATTTTAGCCTAGCACTTTGAAATGAGAACGACTCAAGCCCTTTCAAAGTTTCAAGAGGCAAAATTCGACTAAGGCATGGAACTCACGCCCAGCTTGCTGGAGCCAACTTGCTCACGCTGTCAAGCTAGTTTGCCCTCAACATGAGTAGCTCCGACAGCTTCAAAATCAAGTCAAAGATGGCCTAATCTAAAGGTGAAGGTGTAGGCCATCCTCAAAGGCCACTGATGTTAACTCTAAGCTTTAGCATTCATGGATTCAAATTTTAGCATCAAAAGATGCAAATTTTCTAACTCACGCTGAGGTCATGCTGTCAGTGTGAGTGCAGCATGAGTAACTTCTAGAGCCCAAAATTGAGTCAAAATCATCTAGTTTCTAAAGTACAAGTCATCTTCAGGGTTCATTGTTGACAACTTTAGACTCAACCTCCAGACTCCCAGTTTTAAGCAAAAAATTACAAATTTTTGTCACTCACGCTACAGCTCATGCTATGGACACGCTGGCAATGTGAGTGCAGCGTGAGCTACCAAAGGTGGCTCAAAAAAAGTCACTTTCAAGATTAGTTTCTAATTTTTAGATCACTCTCAATCACTCTTAGTCAGATAGTAGTTGCACTCAAGAATCAAGCTTCAAAAACCAAAATTTGGAGCGAAATGCATCATTTTCAAGTCACTCATGTTGAGGTCATGCTGAAGTCACATTGTAGCATGAGTGCAGCGTGAGTGTAGCATGAGTGCAGCATGCTCATGCTGAGGACATGCTCAGACAAAATCAACTCATGCTGGAAGTTCTTGTCAAGCAAAGATGCCTCAAACAGCCACGAAACCACTCGAATCGACACCCTATAGTAGTCTAGGTAGAGATCCAGAAGTTTTAAGCAAGCTAGAGCCATTTTCTCTTGTCATACATTATCATTTCATTGTAAATTTTCATTCATGAGCTTGTCAGTCTCTTACACTCCAAATTGTATGTACTTCCATGAGCGTAAGCTAGCTTGAGTAAGTTGTCACATGTTGTAAGATACAATGCACCTAGTCCAGAATGTAGCTTGCTCGCACATGTCCAACCCAGACATAGGTATCCATCGGACACGTGTCACATGATCCGTTTTCCTCTCATCTCTCAGCCATTGATTCCATCTATGAATTTCGTGCCTAAACTTGACCAAACGCTATAAATACCCTATCAATTCACATAAAAAGGGTTGGCAATTTTGGAGTTTGACGGCTTAGAAAACATAGACTAGCAATCCTTGGGCACTTGGGCACACTTGACTCCTAGCATCCAAGCACTTCTAAAATACATCACATCACCCTGGGGCCTAGCGCTTGACCTACCATCCACACGTGCAGCTACACTTTGAGTAGTGCACACCCTTTTTAAGCAATACAACATAGTTTATTTTTTCAGCCATTATATTGTTCACTCTATTTTACATTCAGTTTACGTTCTGTTTGCAATACCAGTTTTGCATACATTTTTGTTTACATTTCGTGTGCATTGTTTACATTTCAAACATCAGTTACGATAACCCCAACACAAGCCATAGTTTACGCCTGGGGAAGTCCTTGGTTGATTTGCGTGCAGACCATCCAAGGCACTCTACCTTTATTTTCTTTTCTATCTTGCCCTTGGGCGAAGGTAGGGTTAGCTGTGTCTACCTGACGATCTTTTGGTGTTTGTTTTTCCTTGCAGCCTTACACCGACGATTTAGGTCAGTACACTTGGCTCTATGAAGAAACTGTTGTTTCTTCTTAAGGTCTAGCTCTTGTGGTGTTTGTTGGGTAAGGAGATAGGTAAGCATGCTACTATACTAGTTTGTCTCCATGGGTGATTGGTTATTCACTACACTAGAAAAGAGGAATTCATCAGAGAAATGATCGAATATTGCATACTCATCCTGTTTCCTATCCTAGCACAACTGAGATAAATGATCGACAACTACATTCTCGGTGCCTTTGTGATCAATCATCGTTAAATTAAACTCTTGTAGGATTACAAGCCATCGTATAATACAGGGGCTTACCATTGGCTTATTCATGAGGAACCAAATTGCACTATGATGTGTGTATGAATACTTTGTATCCTAATACATAGTGTCTAAGCTTTTCTAGTGAAAACACTACAACCACTAATTCTTTTTCTGTAGTAGTGTAGTTAAGTTGTGCACTAGTGATACTTTTACTTGCATAGTGGATGTAATAAGGATGTTTCTGGTCATCTGAATGTGTAAGTACAACTCCTAAGGCATAGTTGGACGTGTCAGTCATGACATGGAATGGTTTGGACCAGTCAGGGGCTTGTAGAATGGGTGTTTCTACTAGCTTCTATTTCATAGTTTGGAAAACTAGTTTGCATTCCTTGGTCCACTCAAAGTATACATCATTTTTCATTAGCTCTACTAATGATTTGGCAACCTTTGAGAAGTTCTTTATGAATTTCCTATAGTACCCAGTGTGTCCAAGGAATGACTGAATGTCCTTGACAGTTTTTGGTTGATAGGTAATTCCTTGAATAACTTTGATTTTCTTAAGGTCTACCTCTATCCCTGTATGTGAGATTTTATGCCCAAACACTACACCTTCTTGGATCATCAAATGGCTTTTTTTGCCAGTTGAGCCTCAAATTGGTTTCTACACATCTTTTCAACACTTGCTCTAACCGATCCAAGGCTTGATCAAAGTTTGTTCCATAAGTGGAGAAGTCATCCATAAAGACTTCCACACCATTTACTATCTATTGCTAGAATATGCTTAGAACTAAGCATTGAAACATTGTAAGGGCATTGCACAAGCCAAACAACATTTTTTTGTATGCAAACATACCCCAAGGACTGGTGAACGTAGTTTTAGCTTGGTCTTCTGGGGCATCCAGAAACCTATAATAGTGATTCCCTGCAATTATGTCTACGACTTGGTCAACAAATGGCAATAGAAAGTGATCCTTGAATGTTGCCATGTGTAGTAGCCTAAAATCTATGCACACCCTCCATTTGCCTCCCTTTTTAGGCACGATTACTAAGGGGCTAACCCATTCGCTATCAGCAATGGGGTATATGAACCTAGCCTTTAGAAGCTGTTCATTTTCTTCTTTTACTACTTGCTTCAACTTTGGATTCAATCACCTCCGTGGTTGTTTTCGAGGCTTCATGGAGGAGTCAGTGTAAATTCTATGCTGGAATATCCTAGGATTTATTCCAATTAATTTTGGATATCACCAGGAAAATGCTTTTGACTACTTGTTTATTACCTTTAGCAGACTCTCTTTTTGTTGTGGAGCAAGCTTTGCATTGATGATTACCAATTTTCCATTCTTAAGGAACATGTACTCCATACCAGTGTGTAATGGTTTTAGCTCTAGGGGCTCTTATTTAAATTTCTTAGGAATTTCCAACTTCTCCTAATTGATGTTTTTGAGGTTAGAACTTGGAAGTTGGTGGTGAACTTGCTCTAATATGTCTATGTTATCTATGTAAGTGCAAGTCAAACCCTCAGCTAGTTCCATGCATATAAGTGAGCTACTTTCTTAATTAGCTATCAACCACTGAGTGTCTTCGTGTCATGTGGTTGCTACATACAAGAACCTTTGTATATTGATCACTTGTGCACACTGATTACATGCAGACAATGTTAAACTTTGCACAACCCATGATCTCTGCATGAAATTACACCCTATGTCACTGTATGCGATGCATGGAACTTTCTTCTTCTCGATCTTTACAAAAGAATTTTTCTTAGATATTTCTATGGAAAGATTTTGGATTCCTAGGTGTGCATCGATAGTTCTTAGCCATGCCCTTCCCATTATGATTGGGAAGTCCCCCTGACTATTGTTCACTTGAATCACTAGGAAGTCACCTAGATACGACTATCCACAAACAGTGGTAACAATGTCCTCCACTAATCCCAAGGGAACAATGATGGACTGGTTGGCCAACTCTAAATGGATGTTATTCTTTTTTAATGGAGGCAAGTTCCAAGCCTTGTAAATTTCTTGGGATATTAGGTTGACACCGGAACCTAAATCCAAAAGAGCTTTGCATGGCTCATTCCCAGCAATTTGTAGATATATAAGGGGACTCCCAGGATTAGATAATTTATTGGGAAGGTGGCCATCTTTTATCCAATCGATAATGGTATGTGTTAACATGATCGTATGGGTTGAATGTGGTGTTAGGCTCGAAGGGGACTCTGAAGCCTTATTTGATATAGAGACATCCAACGACTCAGTCGCTTGTGGTTACAAAGGCTTGGTTGGACTGTTGGTTCTGAAGAAAGGTCTTTTCTTCATACAGTTGTCAGAACCAAGAGTAGGTTGAGGATTAACAACCCTTGTGGCATTGTGTTGTTGTGGCTGAGTAGGAAGTTCACCTTGCATTACTAGAGTAGGTGGTAATGGAGCTATTTGTGGTAGAGATGCAGCTGGATTTGAAGGATGGTACACTTATGGAATATTGCACCTAGGAGAGGGAGTCCTATAGTACTCGTGAGCTTGGTAGTGATGTAGAGGAGTAATGTGAGCAATAGAGTCACATGGAGAGATTGGATATTGCATGTAATATCCATATGGGTCAGGTTACCAATAAGGATATTATTGCCTTGGTGGTGGCATTCTCCATGATTGTGGGTGTTGCCACTATTGATGTTGCTCAATAGGTTGTGGTGCAGTTCCACTTAGATAATACGTTAAAGGTTTATGGAACTACCTTGGGTTACCTTGGGGATAAGGTAATCGTCGAGATGTTTGCCGCTTGTTTAATCATGGATTAAGTGCATACACCCTAGACTTTTGCAGATGTGAGATCACAAAGCAACATCCCTTAGGATGGTCGTATTGACATATCTCGCATCCACTATCATCGTCTGTATCTAAGTCCACAACCTCTTTAATAATAGCAATTGTGCCCTTACCCTTATTATGTGCATTTTCCATTTCTCTCTTTTTTCTTTTGTCACGATCACTACCTAGCTCTCTAGACTCCTCTACTATTTTGAGAATAGTTTGAAACCTACTATCTAGGGAGTACCACATTTGGTCTACCTTTTCCGATACTTCTAATGTTAACTTTTCGATAGGCATGGTTTTCCTATTCACCATCTCTTCGAGTGGTGACTCTTCCTCATCCTTACAAAATCTTACTCCCTTCTTCCAAAGAGAAGGATCTCGGTTATATTCTTTTGCACTTTCTCTCTTTCGTAGATCACCTTCTTCCTTAGCAACTTGCTCCAGTAGTTTGTGAATTTGATGGGACCTAAGCTTAGATAACCTTCCTTGGGCATAAGTCCCAAGGGTTCTTCTTGTTTCATGCCTAAGCCCATCTATGAGATGGCGTAGCTAATCCCATTGCGAATAACCATGGCCAGGACAATGACATAATAGTGGCCCATGACAGCATCCAATTTATGACTTCCTTGTTTCCATCCTTGGATTAGCTTTTGCAGGTTAGACACCTAGCAGTATGTTTGGTACTTATCGTTGAACAATTCTAACATAGTACTCCACCTATGAATGGATTCTAGTTCTAAGGATTGGTACTACCTTTCAACTTTTTTTACTAGTGTCTGTGGAAACAACTTAAGTTTTTGTCACTTGTTCTCTATGTTTTGCAAGGAACATGCATCATGAATTTCTTGTAAGTAATTTTGAGGATTAGCGTTATATCCCCCTTCAAATCTTGGGATGCTATTCATATCTAACCTCTTGATCCTACTATCTCTTTGGTGCCTTGTTGAAACTCTCACAGCCTCAGTTATGTTTAGCATGCTTCGAGTAGCGAGTAGGGGTTCATCATGATCATCTTATTCATGGCGTCTATGATGCCTATGCTGTTCCCTACTCTTCCTTCTTCTATGTCGTGATTCCCTAAAGTGCCCTTGTCCTCTGTCTTGGCTGTTTCGTTTGTGACTTCCACTTTGCTTTCCCTTATCCTCATGATCTTTTTCTCTATGGTTACATCTAAACACTGAAGGAGAGGATGAAGGAGATGATGAAGGTAAAGAAGGAGGAGAACCACCACCATGATGGTGTCTACTACCTTCTCTTTAGTGGTCTCTGGGTCTATTGCAATTACGATCAGAATGCCCATCTTTGTCATGTATCCTTATTTCTTTTTCGGACACCTTTTGTCTATTGGTATTAGCACCTAGGTTATGAATAGTAGAATGAAGGTTCTGATACATAACCCCTTGGCCAAAGTCAAGGAGAGGAACATCGTTATGTGGGAGACTACTTGAGGCCGGTTCATCACCCTCAATTTCGCTTAAAATATGGGGGGCATCCTTGGACCATTTTCCCTTCAAAGACTTATGGTGTCTCTCTTGTTGTAAATCTCTTTGATGTTATGCCTCTATGGGATGATAGTCTCTCAAATCATAGTCTTGCGCAATGTATTTTGTGTGTAAGTGTTGCATGCCTATTCGTGTAAGAGCACAAAGAAGCATGCTTGGGACTGAACAGTTGAGAGGTAACACTATGTTACCTTCCAAGTCACCCCAACATAGTTGTTCATCTTGATAGAGAATAAAGGTGAAGTTGGGTACATATTCATTGACATGAATATATACCACACAAAATTGTTGAGGAATTGACAGATTAACATCATGTATATTATGTTGTCGATTACTTCTTGTGCTAGTCCTATGTGGTGAAGTGCTTTTGTGCAAAGAAGAAATTTTATCTTCTTCAGTATGAAATGTACTATTATCTCTTCCTTAAGCAACCTTGAGGGTTCGTTCCAACAATGTGAATGATTTCCTATGTTCTACTTAGTGCACAAAAAACTAAGTCCTCGACAATGGTGCCAATGATGAGCGATGAGGTACCCCTACACTCAACCATATGAATACGAGTGTTTCATGCACAATCCGGTCGAATTCCAAGGTGATGAGTGGTGGGTATCCCTACACTCAACCATAGAAATATGAGTGTCACATGCACGATTTGGTCAAACTCTGCAGTCTAAATGCCTACAAGCCCCATGGAACACTTGGGGTTAATTAATCGTTGTCTTCCCAGACTTGTATTTGTCATGCTGTATGGTTAAGCAAGTCTGAGGTATATGATTTTTATGGTCTTTTTTGTTTTATGTCTTCTGCGCTACGAGAGAAGGATTGAGAAACTAAGGCCAACTCTAACTAATGCACTAAGTCTAATTTACCTAGCATCAGCACTCGTTCCCACTTACCATACACACCTTGAACTATGCAACCGTGGCTACCAAACGATAATCGTTACTGGGACCACCACGCGTAACGCACATGCTCGAAGTGGTCGTACTGAGGCACTTAACTAACCTAAATGTGATAAGAAACCATTCATTGGTTATCCATACAAATCATTAAATGCTCGTAACCAAGTCGTACTTATCCCGCGTTCTAGAAGATAAGGGTGAGAGAGACTAATCACGATGAGCAACTGATTCGTTGACTAACTGTACACATTCGTAAATGCTTGTACTCAAGTTGTGCTTATACCGCGCTACTGCAGGTAATAAATAATAGGTAGGAAATAACATGTAGTAAAACCTATTCCATGCACTGCAAAGTTTATCCACAAACCTCGTCTGTATTGCCGTACACAACTTGCGTTCAGGTACAAAGCTGCTAGAATAAAGATCCATTCACTTGGGGACTCCTACTATGGGCACATGGAAAATAATCTATCTCTGGAGTGATCAATATGCTAGAGTTTCCCTACTTCTAGCCTAGGATGAGGAATAAGGGGAGTGCTGCCTCTTATTTATAGATATGGCGGCGGACCGCGATATCGTGTACACGATATTGCAGGGGATGAAGTGATATCGTGTACACGATATTGCGAGGGATGCGATATCGCGACGGCTACGATATCACATCCCATCATACCCCAATGACTAAATGAAAACTCGTCCTTGAGTTCATTACAATGATATCAGGTAGGTATGGGATTATTAAGGGAATGGAACTAATGAGATGACATGTGAACGGATCATCATTACAAGACACAACAATTGGTGTTCATGACAACAAGGGTGAACACCTCATTACATTGACATCAGGCCACATTTGGAAGTTGAGAGAAAAGAGAAGAGAGAAGAGGAGAGAAGAAGAAGAGAGAAGAAGTCTTGCTACTGCCAATGCCCAGATTGAACCTTTCATTGTCCATCCGTAAGTGCATCATTGATCTTGTTCCTTGCATAACTGCTTTCAGCACTGCTTCATTCCAAGTGCTCCTTTCAGATCCGGTCCATTATTGCATGATCGCCATCTGCACACACAACATAGTCGTATATTAGCAAGGGTAAATGAATTTCAATGTTGGTAATACCTTGTTTCGGTGTAATTCCATTGGCTGGGTTGTGGTATGGTTGATTACAGATCTGGAGATGTAGAAATGATGACTACTGAAGGTGTAGGGGTTAGGAGAAAATTGAAAAAAATGGGCCCTGTACCCCCATGACTAATCGTGAACCTCCGGTAGCGAGAGAATGGAGAAAGAATAAGAACAAGAAGATGGAGAAAAAGAGACAACTAGGACATCGATAAAATAGATGTCAAGATGGAAATGAACAAAATAAAATTAATTGCAAAATGTTAAGGGAAAGAATTTAATTGATGCACCAAATAAGAATGTCAGTGGGTCCTCCCCAAAGCAGGCTCATGCCCTTAGTGCCCTAACAAACTCACATT
>MNCI01007258.1:70783-89105 GCA_015680685.1 Gnetum montanum
AAATTTACTAATAAAATGCTCTCAAGGCTTTTAAACACAAGTGCTTTTATGGCAAAATTTTAATAGAAATTTCTATCGGGCAACAAGAACAATAAGAGCAATCTAAAAATCCCAAAATTACTTGCCAAGGATGATACTATCTAAAACACTAGCTAAACAATTTAAACAAAACAAAAAATGAAATGCATAACTCACAGGACCATGACAAAGAGGCTGAAATCTTTATTCTAGCAAGCCATCTTCCAAGAAATCTTCTTTACAAATCTTCCAAGACTCCAAGTGTGATGATGATTTCAAGTATTGTGTGAAGTGATGATATGAGACTCCAAGTGTGATAATGATATTCCCCTCTCCTTGAAGCCTTTTTATAGGGTTCAAAGGTAGGTAGGGAAGTTACATATTCAAAAATATCTCACCTAACTTCTCTCCCAAGTAACTTGGCCAACCCATTAGGAGATTACTTGCCCAACAAGTTAGGAGGTTACTTTCCCAACAAGTTAGGTAAGTTACAACAATTTTGGGTGGTTGTAACCACCATAGAGAAGTGTCTTCATGTAGTTGCCAGTGTCTTATTCTATGGCCAAGTGTCTTCATTCAGTTGCCAAGTGTCTTCATGTAGTTGCCAAGTGTCTTCATGCAGTTGCCAAGTGTCTTCATTTAGTTGCCAAGTGTCTTCATTCAGTTGCCAAGTGTCTTCATGTAGTTGCCAAGTGTCTTCATGCAGTCGCCAAGTGGCCATTGTGGAGATAAAGAGGTTGTAGTTGACAAGTGGAGTGTTCACCATAGAGAGAAACAAGTTGCAGTTGATACATGTCCCATTTAGTTGACAAGTGGCCATTGTGGAGATAAAGAGGTTGTAGTTGACAAGTGGCCTTTGTGGTGGTTATAACCACCATTTCAATTGACAAGTGTTCAATTCTCATAGGACTTTGAAAAATTGTTGCATAAATTCCCTTTTTAAATCAATATTATATTTTATTGTTATTTATATCATAGTAGTAGAGATAATAACCATGGATTTGATGCATGGGTTGATATATAAATATATGTATGCGTATACAACCGAATGCATAAGTGGAGTTGTACTCTCACATTTTAATTTGTGGCACCTCGAATGTAATCCCAGTTATATCAAGGCCGATTCCATGTTCATCTTCTCTGCACTTTATTACAGAAAAAGTAACTAGAGCTACTCTATCATAAGCTAGAGAGATATCTACAATTGATACACCATTTTCTTTTGACTCTAGATAAACCCTCATGCCAACATTCCCAATTGCAATGTCATTATCCCTTGATTTTCAAAACATTCAATTCAGAAACATTTTCATTTCTATTCCAACTTCATGGTTAATTAATTGTTGCAGAATTCTTTACAAGAAAGAACATAATCCTCCTTGAACAGTTTCAGTTCATTAGGATTCTGTACTTCACCATTTGCAAATAAGTCCACCTGTTCCATGAAATGGTAAAAATGTGCCAACAGTTATGTTGAAGGCATGGATGAACTTGAGCAAGTTCATCACCAACTTTGATGATGAAAATGATGATACCTATTGGGGAGAGTTGAAAATCCTTGAAAGTTTCAAACATGAGCCCCTTGAGTTAGAAACTCTACTAGCTAGCATGAAGTATGCATTTTTGAATGGCAAGCTAGTTATCATTAATGCCAAACTTGCTTCTGAACAAAAAGAAAAGCTATTATAGGTCATCAACAAATGGCCAATCACCTTTGCTTGGTCATATCCTAAGTTAACTAGAATTAATCCATGGATATGTCATCATTGCATTTACACTGACCCATCCATGAGGACAAGAAGGTAACCATAAAGGCAACTGAACCCCAAATTGAAGCAAATTGTCAAGGAGGAAATAGAACAACTCCTCAAGGTGGGGTTCATTTATCCCATTGTGGATAGTGAGTGGGTCAACCCAATCATAATTATGACCAAGAAAAGTGGCAAGTAGTAGGTCTACATTTACTTTAGGCTATTAAATATGGCAACATTTAAAGATCATTTTCCATTGTCATTTGTGAATCAAGTGTTGGACACTTTTTATGGGCATTGCTATTATAACTTCTTGGATGACTATGGTGGCTATAACCAAATCCATATTGTGCCAAAAGATCAGGACAAAACAACATTCATGAGTCCTTGAGGTACTTTTGCATATTGTAAGATGTTGTTTGGTTTATGTAATGCCCCTACAACATTTCAACACCTGGTCCTTAGTATCTTGCAATAGAATATTGGTAGTAGGGTAGAATTCTTTATGGATGACTTCTCTACTAATGGGGCTACATTTGAGTAAGCCTCATATCGCCTTGAGTAGGTTCTAAAAAGATATGTTGAAACAAACCTTAGGCTCAATTGGCAAAAACGCCATCTAATGGTCTAGAAGGACATAGTATTAGGGCACTAAATTTCACAAAAAGGGATTGAGGTAGACCTTGAAAAGATAAGGGTTATCCAAGGAATCACATGCCAACCAGAGATAGTTAAAGATGTCTAATCATTACTTGGACACACTAGCTACTATTGGTGATTCATAGAGAATTTCTCTAGGATTGTAAAGCTGTTGATAGAACTTATGAAGAAAGATTCTCCATTCATTTGGACCAAGGAGTGTGAACATGCATTCCAATATTTAAAGAAAAAAACTTGTAGAAACTCCAATTCTATAGGCACTTGACTAGTTTAAACTATTCCACATAATGATGGATGCATCTAATTATGCTTTGGATGCAGTGCTTACATAGTTGGATGATAAAAAACATCCATATTACATCCATTGAACAAGCCGAAGCATTGTGGGTGCACAACTAAATTACAACACAATGAAGAAAGAATTAATAGCAATGGTGTATGCTCTTAAAAAGTTTAGGTACTATGTGCTTAGATATAAAGTATTTGTACACATAGACCACAATACCATTCTCTTACTAATGAACAATCCAACAGTAAGCCCTTGTATTATACAATCTTGTAGGAATTTGATCTTATGATGTTAGATCAGAAAGGTACTAAGAATATAATTGTTGACAATCTCTCTTGGCCAAGATGGAATAACAAAGAGAATGAAAGTCTACTTTCTAATTAGTTTCTAGATAAACACCTCTTTACAAAAGTAATAAATGACCAAGTGCCCACCGAAAAAAAATGGTATGATGGCATCCTTACTTACCTTCTAACTTAGGAGATGCCACAAGATCTATAATTTAGAAAGAGACAATAGTTTCTTCATTAAGCAAAGTACTTCATGGAAATCAACAAACACCTTTACAAGGTGTGTGCTAATGGCATGGTTTGTTGGTGTGTCCCTAATGCAAATCAACTACGCATTCTCCAGGATGCTCACAATAGCCCTTGCAAGGACCATTATGCAGGGAGATGCATGGCCATAAAAATTCTAATGGTAGAATACTATTGGCCTAAAATCTTTAGGGATACCCACCAATTTATTTGATCTTGTAAATGTTGTCAATGAGATGGTGGGATGACTGCACGAATGGAGGGTTCTCAATAGTGGATTCAATCACTAGAGCCCTTTGACATATGGGGCATAGACTTCATGGATTTCATCACATCCATGTTCAATGGAAAGGCATATACCATCATATCAGTCGATTACTACATCAAATGGAAAGAAGCAATAGTTTTCACCAACTATACATCAGCCACTACTGCTAGATTATTACAACAAAATATTGTAAATAGGTTTGGGGTGCCACGTGCACTAATTTCTAACAATGGAACTCACTTCATCAGTGGAACTTTTAGAAAGTTGATGTAATGCTTGGGGGTTGAACATAAATTAAGAACACTCTATCATCCATAAGCCAATGGTCATGTAGAGGTAACTAACAAGGAAATCACAAAGATCCTAATAAGGATAGTAAGCAAATATTAATAAGGATAGTAAGCAAATATAAGAAAGATTGGAACATGAAACTCAATGATGCTCTATAGTCCTACTGCTCAACAGGAAAACTTCCCATTAACTACTCTTCCTATGAGCTAGTGTATGGAAAACTTCCAACACTTCTAATTCAATCCAAGCTTCGTACATGCTCAACAACCTATCATCTAAATCTTGACTTAAGTTTAGCATAAAATGAAAGAATGATCAAACTCAGCATGCTAGATAAAAGCTAATTAGTAGCCCTATCTTTGAATGAGGTGTAGAAGTCATTTAATAAGCAATGTCATGACCTCAAAATATGGAAAGTGAAATTTCAACTAGGAGATAAAGTTCTCTACTAGAGCCATACACCAATACCTTAGAAGACAGAGCTCCAAACATTGTGGGAGGGACCTTATATAATTGATCAAATTATTTCCTATGTGGCCATGTTAATATACAAGCCTAAGAGCCCAAATAAAAATTAGTTGACCAACATCCAATAAGTAAAGCTTTTCCATGAACCCAAGCAAGCTAGTGCAACAACTACCTCAACAGATGAACAACCACATGCAATCTTTTGGTTCTCCTCCTTCTAACTCAATCATGGGAAAGATGGCCATCCATGCTAACCATCCACATGGATCCTCAATTTTTCACCTTTTTGCTTTAAACAATTTTGTTTTACACTTTGTTGGATTTTTATCCATGTTCTCGATTTTTATTTTACAACATCATTAGTATGTTTTGTCTTTCTTGAATATTTTATACCTTTTTATATATTTTTCTTCCTTCAATAGTTTACTTTATGTTATTTTATTTTTTTATGTTACTTTTCATTATTTTTGCTAATAAAAGTGCTTTATTACCATAGGACATAATGCCACTATTACTATTTATTAATGTTGGTTTGTGCTTAATGTTGTGATTGTCAATGTCTAGTTTCTATGTTTGAATTCTAATGTCTGATAACTATGACATCATTTATTTTTCATGAAACAGGCAATAAGTCCATGACATCCACCCATTCACCAACTCTATGGTTTTCCTTATTTTGGAAATTTGAGATCCCTTTCATTAAATCAGATTTTAATAAATTGGTAACCTTGGTAGTTTTTACAATTGGGAATGACTCAAAAGGTTTGTATAGGGAGTGACTTTAAGGGAACTCAATACTCTTTGTGTTCTTCTAGTTACTTAGGTTCTTGAGTATTTTCATTGACTACTTACTATTCCATGTTCCAATAATAGAAAGTCAAATAAAGTCTTTGGATGGTATGGTTCCCATCCAAAATAACAAAAACATGATGGGAATTCAAGGCACACCCCTCTCTCACTTACTATCTCTCTTTTCTTCTTTTTATGGAATGGTGGTTGTTTTATGGGAGTAATCTTGTGTCTCAAGGGGGTGGATCAGTCTTGGAGTGGTGATGTGAAGTCATTGAAAGAAGCTAGTTTGGCTAGGTCTTCCCAGGTCATTTTAAACACAAAGTCCACAATGGACCTCTTATGACCTCAATTCAAGATTCCATCCCATCTTCTCAGTCATCCATATATGTTGCCATAACTCACCTCATTGTTGGTTTCCATGTTATGCTTGATGTCTTAGTTTGATGTGTTGAAATTCTTGGCTAGATTCTTTAGGACAGGTCCTTAACTTTTCATGATCATTAATTGACTATGGGGCCCATAGACTCCTTAGTTAAGATTATGCAAGGGTAAAAAGGGCATGTGCCTACTATGGGAAGGACCCACTTGCATATCTTCTAGTTTGGTTCAGTTAAGTTTCTTACTCTATGATGAAGCATTAATAAGCCACATTGATAAGCCCCTATTGATGTAGCCTCATTGATGGGCCCTTATTGATGAGGCCTTGTTTACGTGGTGTTGCCTCATTGACATGGTTGCATCGACATAGTGTTTACTACATTGATGAGACCCTATCGATGCAACCCTAGTGCAAAAAAACTATAAATATGAGCTCTCAACCATGTTTATGGGCATCAAATTCATAGTAGTAGGTAAACTCTTATAGTTTTTACATTTGAAAGTTAGAATATTTCTCTTAAGTGCCTACAGTAGGAGTCACTAAGTGTATGAATCTTTATTCAAGTATTATTGTACCTAAGCATGATAATGGGTATGGTAATAAAGACAAGCTTCTTGAGAAGCCTTGTAGCATTCTAGATAGCTTAGATATTTATTTATGCACTTAATGCTTGCAATTAATTATTTAATGTTCTCCAGGTAATTAATCTATTTAAGCAAGATAAGCTAGATATATTAAATACATAAGTATGACTACTTCAAGTGTAACATGTATTTACTTAGTAATCCCAATAGCATTATTGCTTAGTATGCCCAGTAGCGTAGTGCTTGGTAACCTAGTACTGGATACATGGGTTCAAGATGTGTATAGAAAGTGGGAATGGATGCTTATGTTAGGATTAGTTAGAGACTAGTTAGTTAGTTAATTTAGGTTAGTCATTAAATTACTTTATCTCTCTCTTGCTCTTCAAGCACCCAAAAACATAAAACATAAAATGATAAAAATGATATGCCTCGATTACTCTTAACCATACCATTATCGTTCACAAGTGTAATTAGGAAAACAATGAATGACCTTAGGGCAAAGTTCACTTCCTAGAAGACTAGTGTACTGGAAATTATAAAGTTCATAGAATTCAACTAGATTGCACATGAATACTTTGTGATTCATATGGTTGGGTGTAGGGGTACCTCATCGCTCATCATTGGTGTTGTTGCCTAGGAGTTTTTTTGTTGAAACATATAGTATCTAGGATCAATGAATATTATTAATATCGTTGGATGAACTCAAGGTCAATATCACTATCACATGACATATAACTACTAAGCACACTAACAATTTTATTTTTGCAAAAAATTTTCTTCCCACAGGCATGAAGATGTTAAACCACTGGTCCCACAGGAGTGCAAATTGATATATACTCACCTAGATGAGTATGTTCTAGACTTCACCTTCATCCTACATCAGGATGAATAGCTACGTTGACATGATATGAAGGGAAACATTGTATTGCCTCCTGATCAATTCATGCTCGAGATGCTATTTCAAATCCTTAAAAAGTTGGGCATCTTGGATCTTTATGAGAAATATGTTATAAACAATCATGACACTTGGGACTACCATCCCATTAAAACACAATGCAAGTGAGATCGACACTAGGTGAAGCACCATGAGTTTACGAAGGGAAAAAATTTTACAAATCCCTTGTTCCTCCTAAATCAAGATGACAATGAAGATCCTCCATTTGAAGATTCTCCATCTCCTATTGTTAGTAATGAGGTTGTGACCTTGAACCTATGATCCACTATTCATAAACTAGGTTTGAAAAAAAGTGACAATCAAGGTAGGGAGTTAGGTAAACATCACAATGGCAAATGATCTAAAGATGATTGTTGTAATGAATGAAGAGGTGGTGGCAGACATCGTGGTGGTCAAGATGGTCCACCTTCCTCTTCCTCCTCTTCATCTAATTCTAAACATTCCTCTTCATCTTCTAGTTCTCATAAAAGCCACCATCAAAATAATCATGATGAAGGTGTTCAACGAGACAAAAGAGACCATAAAGAATGCAAAGGTGATAGAAACCATCATTGACATAATCAATACAATCATGATGATGAAACTCTATTGGTGACTTGAAGCATGCTCAACATTGCAAAGGCAGTAAAGATCCCAACCAAGCATATGAAAGATAGTTGGGTCAAGTACTTAGACATGAATAATATCCCACGATTTGAGGGGGGGATACAATTTTGACCTGTAGAATCATCTACAAGCTTTCCATGATGCTTGTTCCTTATAGAACACTGAAAATAACTGGTAGAAAATCAAGCTTTTCCCTAGGATACTCATTAAGAAAGCTAAGAGCTAGTACTAGTTCTTGGAACCAAAATCCATTTACCAATGGAGTACCATGCTAGAGCTATTTAATGACAAATACTAGACATACTCTAGAGTGTCTAATCTAAGAAGGAAAATCCAAGAATGGAAATAGGAAACATATTAACCCTTGGATACCACCATGGGTAGATATTAGTCACTCTTACATTGATGCACTGGAGATGGTGATTCACAAAGGGAACAACTCCATCACATCATAGATGGGCTTAGAGCAAAAACTAGAAGAACTCTTTAGGTTTATGTCCAAGGGAGACTATTTGAATTAAGAGCTTCTCAGATCCAAAGGCTTATAGAGTAGGTAGTAAAAGAAGAAGATGAGTTGCAAAAAAGGAAAAGTGTAGAAGAGTATAATAAGGATCCTTCCATTAGGAAATGAGAGGTCCAATTTTGTGAAGAGGAGGAGTCACCACTTAATGAAGTCATGAACAGGAAAACCTTGCCCATCCAAAAATCTATTTATGATATTTTGATAAAGGCTAATAAATTATGGGACTCTTTTTGATATTTTAATAAAGGCTAATAAGTTGTGGAGATAGACTCCGGAGATGATATTGGTTGTAAAATCTATCAATATAAACATCCAAATGGGTGTTTCCCTATGGTGTCACACTTACAAGAGTCTAGGGTGTATGCATTGAATACTCAACTAACATGTAGGTAGGCACCTAGATGATTACCTTATTCTCAAGGCAATGTAAGGTAGTTCTACTAGCAACAACAAGCTTATTACCTAGCCATAATACTAATAGTGGCACCAAACATAATCATGAGTAATTCCACCACAAAGGTAGCATTATCCTCATAGGTAATCCATATAGGTACTATGTTCAAGAACCCGGCTCTCTAAGAAGTTCTACAAGCCACGCTTCATTTTAGCATCACTATTACCCTCCAAAGTACCATCAAACACATTCACCATCTACTAAAGGAAAAAACCCATACCCATACCACCCTTTGCATCTTTCTATACAAATTCCTCTACCTTCAACCTATTTATCTCCTACTCCATCCATGCAGGGAGAAATTCCTTCACAACTGCAACAACAAAATGCTACAAGTGTAGTATACTCACAACTGGCTTTCTAGCCAAGTGGTTTGAACAATTGATCTAGGAAATGACACTTTTTTTGATCCAACAGTCCTTCCAAACCCTCACAACCTAATGTGGCTGGTCATCGTACATCTCCAACACCCTCATCCTTTGCATTAAAAACCTTTGAGTATCCTTCAAACCAAATTCCACCGCAAATTTGTACTGTGATATTAACTCATGATGTTTCTAATTGGATCAAGGCTAGCAATCTTCCCATGAAAAAATTTGACCTAGGAAGTCCTCTCATTTACCTGTAGATCACTAGACATGAGCCATGCAAGGCTTTTCTTGATTCTAGTTTCAATGTTAATCTCATCTCTCATGACATGTACAAGGCTTAGAACCTACCACATCTCAAGAAAAGCCACATCCATTTAGAATTGGTAGACCAATTAATTACTATTCCTCTAGGATTAGTGAAGGACATTATGATCACAGTTAATGGGTGGTCCTATCCTACCAATTTTCTAGTGATCAAGGTTGAAAACTACAAAGATGAATTTCCCATTATTATGGGAAGGGCTTGGTTAAGCATTGTCAATGCACATATGGTTATAAGGATCCTTTCCTTGAAAATATCCAAGGAAAATGATTTTGAAAAGTTAAAGAAAAAGTGTATTTCATGCATTACCTATAGCAATAATAGGTGCAATTGCATACAAAAGATTTGGCCCATCAAAAGTACATACATCAAAGCATGCAATCAGTGTGCACAAGAAATAGATATTCAAAGGTGTCTATACATAGTAGCTACAAAACAAAAGGGCATCCAATGACTAATAGCTAACTCAAATAGCTACACATTATGCATGGAACCAACTAAGAGCCTAACATGTGCTTATGTTGAAAGCATGGGTGAACTTGAGCAAGTTCATCACCAACTCTCTGATGATGAAGATGATGATACCTATTGGCTAGAGTTGTAAATCCATGATAACTTCAAGTAAGAGCCCCTAGAGCTAAAAACTCAATCGGCTAGCATGGAATATGCATTTTTAAATAATGGTAAACTAGTCATAATTAATGCCAAACTTTCTTCTAAAAAAAAAAAGGTTGTTAAAGGTGGTTAACAAGTGGCCAACAGCCTTTGCTTGGTCATATCCTGAGTTGACAGGACTCAATCCAAGGCTATGCCAACATTGCATTTACATCCACCTAGCCATGAAGCCAAGAAAGTAGCCAGAAAGGTAGCTAAACCTCAAATTAAAGTAGATCATCAAGGAGAAAATAGATAAACTCTTCAAGGCAGGGTTCATCTATCCCATTGCAGATAGTAAGTGAGTTAGTCCACTCATAATTGTGCCAAAGAAAGGTGACAAGTGATACTTCTACATTGACTTTAGATTGTTAAATATGGCAACATGTAAAGATCATTTTCCATTGTCATTTTTGGATCAAGTGTTGAACACCATATATAATAATTTCTATTATAGCTTCTTATATGGTTATAGTGGCTATAATCAAATCCAAATTGCATTAGAAGATGCCTAGGGAGCTTTTTCATATTGTAAGATGCTATCCAATCTATGTAATGCACTTGCAACATTTCAATGCCTCATCCTTAGTATTTTCCATTAGAAAATCAATAGTGATGTGAAAGTCTTTAAGGATGAATTCTCCACCTATGGAGCTATGTTTGAGCAAGCCTTGGACCACCTTAAGAAAGTACTAAAAAGATGTATGGAAAACAATTTGTGGCTCAACTAGTAAAAACATCATCTCATGGTCTAAGAAGGCATTGTGTTGAAGCATTGAATTTCACAAGAAGGGATTGAGGTACACCTAGAAAAGATAAGGATCATCCACAAAATTACATACTAACAAGAGATAGCCAAAGATGCTAGATCATTCCTTGGACATACCAGCTACTACTGGCAATTTATAGAGAATTTCTCTAAGATCACGAAGTTGTTGGTTGAGTTGACAAAGAAAGATGCTCTATTCATCTGGACTAGGGAATGTGAACATGCATTCTAATAGCTGAAGAAAAACTCATAGAAACTCAAATTCTATGCACACTAGACTTGTTCAAACCATTTCCCATAATGATGGATGCATCTAATTATCCTTTGGAAGCTATGCTTATGTAGCTGGATGATAAAAAATGTCCGTATTACATCCACTATGCAAGCTAAAGCATTGTTGATGCATAATTTAATTACACCACAAATCAAAAAGAACTAATGATAATGGTGTATGCTCTCGACAAGTTTAGGCACTATGTGCTTGGCTATAAAGTATTTGTGCACATAGATCACAATGCCATCTACTTCCTAATAAATAAGCTAATGGTAAGCCCTCATATCATATAGTGGCTCATGATCTTGCACGAATTAGATCTCATGATGGTAGATCAAAAAGGGACCAATAATGTGGTTGCTGATCATCTCTCTCAATTAAAATGGGATAACAAAGAGGAGGAGAGCCCACTCTCTAATCAATTCCTAGATGAACTTGTCTTTACATGAGCAATAAATGACTAAGTGCCCATAGAAATAAAATAGTAGGATGGCATCCTCACTTACCTTCTCACTCAAGAGATGCCACAAGGTCTTGCCTTTAGAAAGAAGCAACAATTTCTTCATTAGGTCAAATACTTCATGGAAATCAATGGACACCTTTACAAGGTGTGCACTGATGACCTGATTCATTGGTGTGTTCCTGATGAAGATCAACTACAGGTTCTCTAGGATGCTTATGAAGGATCTTGGAGGTCACTATGCAAGGAGATGCACGATCATAAAAATCCTAATGGTAGGATGCTATTGGCCTATAATACTTAGGGATGCCCACCACTTTGTTCAATCTTATGAACGTTGTCAACAAGATGCTAGGATGATCACTTGAATGGAAGGTCCTTAATAGTGGATTCAATCATTAGAGCCCTTTGACATATGGGTCATTGACTTCATGGGTCCCATCACATCCATGTCCAACTGAAAGACATATATCATCATAGCAGTCAACTACTACACAAAATGGGCAAAAGCAGTAGCCATCACCGATTGTATATCATACACTGCTACTAGATTTATACAACATATTGTAAATAGGATTGGGGTGCCATGTGCACTAATTTTTAATAATGGAACTCATTTTATAGGTGTCACTTTTAGAAGGCTGATGCAATGCTTAGGGGTTGAACATAAAATAACAACACCCTATCACTCCCAATCTAATGGTCAAGTAGAGGTAACTAACTGAGAGATCACAAAGGTCCTAACAAGGACCATAAATAAATATAGGAGATATTAGATTGCAAAACTCAATGATGCCCTATGGGCCTGCTACTCAACATGGAAACTGCCTATTGGCTACTTTCCCTATGAGCTAGTGTATGGAAAACTTACAACATTCCTAATTCAATCTAAGCTTTGTACACTTTCAATAGCCTATGACCTAAATCTTGACCTAAGCCTAACACAAAAAGAAAGACTAATAAACCTCAATGTGCTAGATGAAAATCAATTAGTGGTCCTATCTTTGAATGAAGTACACAAGACATTTAACAAGTAATGACATGAAAAATAAATATAGAAAGTGAAATTCCAACCAAGAGCTAAGGTTCTTTACTAGAATCCCATACATGTACCCTAGAAAATAAAATTTGAAACATTGTGGGAAGGATCTTATATAATTTCTAAAACCTTTTCTTCTAGGGCCATGATCATATACAAACCTAAAAGCTCGAATAAGAAGCAATTGGTCAACATCCAACAAGTGAAGCTTTTCCTAGAACCAAGACAAGTCAATGCAACAACTACTTTAAAGGATGCACAACCACATTCAATTTTTCAGATCTTCTCCTTCCAACTCAATCATGGAGGCGATGGCCATTTGTGCTAATCATCCATATGGCTCCTCAAGTTTTTCTATTTCTTATTTTCCAGATTTTTTATTTTGTAATTTATTTTTTTTACAACTTGTTGATTTTTTAAAAAATTTTCTTTTTTACACCATTGTTTATTTTACACCATTGTTAGTACGTTTGAATATTTATTGAATATTTCACACTTTTTTTCTACTTTGTTTTATTTTGTTTAATTGTGGTTTTCAAATTTTTACTAATGAAACTGCTTTATTGCCAATAGGACATAATGGCGTTGTAGCTACTACTAATGGTGGTTTATACTTAATGTTTGGTTTGCTTTAGTCTAGTGTTTATTTTTGAATTTTTGTATTGATAGCTTAGTCATGGTTTCTTTTTCATGGAATAGGTAGTGAGTCCACAATATCTGCCCATCCACAAACTCTATGGTTTTTCTTATTTTGGAAGTTTGAGGTTCCTTTCATTAAATCAACTTTTAATAAATTTGTAACCTTGGTTGTTTCTGGAATTAGCAAGGATTCAAAGGTTTGAATAGGGTGTGACTTCAAAAGAACTCAATATTCTTTGTACTTTTCTACTTACTTGAGTGTTTTTCACAGACTTCTTACTATTTCATTCCAACCACTAATCAGGAAGTTAAATAAAGTCTTTGCATGGTGTGGTTTCCATCTAAAAAATTAAAAAATTAAAAAAACTAAAAAAAATGATGGGAATTCAAAGCACACCCCTTAGACAAATAAATGGGCTACAAGCACTAGTTATGAGATTAGAAAGACATGCATCCATGCTTAAAGGTCCCCTCTAACTAAGGCCCTCTCTTACTTCCTACTTTTCTTTTCTTCTCTTTATCGAATGGTGGTTGTTTTATGGAAGCACTCTTGTATCTCAAGGGGGTGGATCAATCTTGGAGTGGCAATGCAAAGTCATTGAACGAGGTTGCTTTTGGTCTAGACTAAGGATGGATCTTCTTTGATCATTTTTAAACATGAACTCCACAAGGGGCTTCTTATGACCTTAGTTGGGAATTCCATTCCACCTTCTCCATCATCCATTTATGCTGACCATAACTCACTTCACTGCTAGTGTTCATGTTCTTAATTCCATGTCTTGGTTTAACATATTTGAGTTCTTAGGTAGAATCTTTCGGGTTTTGGTCCTTAACTTCCATTGACTATTAGTCACCTATGGGGCCTTTGGACTTAGGTTGAGGTTATGTGAGGGAAAAATGGACATGTTCCTGCTCTTCGAAGGACATACTTGCATATGCCTTAATTGAGTTCATTAATTACCTTATCCCTAGACATTCTTGTAGTCAAAATCTTTCATACATTTATCTTCCACATCAGACCATGTGCTCCTTTACATATTTTGTTCATTACATAAATTCTACATTAATTTTTTCAATTTTTGAGCCTTCAAAGATCCTCTTCAATGATTTTATCATATTCTTGGCTTTTCTAGAATTCCATGGATCCCAATTTCATTGAAAAATTCATTATATTTCTAAAGATATTCAACTTTAAAAATTTTGGCTGATGGGCCCCATATATGGGGCCTCGTCAATGAAGCAGACCTATATATGGGGCTCCATTAACATGGAAAAAAAAATAATATAAATAGACATGACCCCACTTAGAAATTTTACATGTTTCCACAAATAAGGAGTTTTTCAAATTTTCAAAGCCCAAAACTTTCCAGAGCCCATAACTCACAAACTGTTTATCCAAATCATTCCATTCTTCAACCCTATAGCTACTGAAGGTAAGCTCTTCATGATGGGGCCCATAAATGTACCATTTTTGAAAAAAAAAATCATGATTTTTTCTAACTACCACAAAGGTTTAATCGACAAATCAACTATTAAACACTAAATTATAAGAGATAAACCTTCCCAAAAAGCTTCAATGATAATTATAATAAATAATTAATAAAATAATCAATATGCAATGGTCCAACCTTAGCCAAAGTGTAACTAACTAATGAGAAATGGTATTCAAAAGCTTTAAAGTTACACATTACATCTACTAATCCATGGATGTTTTGTGAGCACAGATGGCATCAAAAGGAAAGCACAAGTAAAAAGAAAGACCATCCCAACCAAGGGGAAAATGGCCTAGAATGAGAAGAGGCCAAGAATAGCCCCAACAAGAATAACCACTTGCAACCCATGCCACAGGTCCTCTTAGGGAGGAGGTAGAAGTGGAATCTATTAGATAGATCCTAGAACTAGTAGCAGCAACAATAGAACACTCCCATTGGGATGATGCACCTACACAACCAACAAACCTCAAGGTGACCTTAATAGAGGCCTACCTAAATCAAATAAGATTAAGGGAGGTCTAGATATTTGTGGTCTAAGAGTTAAACTTTGGCCCTTTCCTAGAGCACGCACCAAGAGAAGTGTAGGATCATCTAAACGCCTCTCCCATGTGTCCAATCATCACTTCAACTGTAGAGTGGTACATGCAAGAAACATTTCTCTTCTAGAAAAATAGGTAGCTTAGAGCAACAGTAAAGATCAAGGACATCTCAATGTCCTACTCAGTGAAGGCCATTACTATAGCACTTGGGTTGCCCAAAACAGGGACAAACCTTACTGAGATCCCAATGCAGGTGGATCTAAGCATCAAGAAAGAATGGATGTGATGGTATTATGGTATTAACCACAAGGAGTTTGACACACTCACACCAGCAGAGAGGATCCATTACAAGATTGTGTCCTTTCACCTCAATCCCACAGTGAGGCCAACCAAAATCATTACCTTCTCTACCCAAGCATGTGTTAATCTAAGTGGAAGATTCCTAGTCAACCTTTCATAGTTTATCTATCTAGAAATGGAGAAGCACTTTAAAGAAAAAAAATTCAAAAGGAATGCACTTCCTTTTCCATGCCTCATTAGGAAACTTTGTCAAAGGAGAGGAATAGTCTGTTACACTAACAACAATGTCAAAACTATTCCAACAACTACTTGGATGAAAATGATGAAGGATAAAACACCTACAACTATAATTCAAGAAGAGGATAGCAACCTCCATCACCTATCACTCAAACAATAGTGCCAAACATAGCTACAATCACCCAATGGTTGATGAATATAGAGAATGGATCTTGAGTGAACAAAAGTAAAGAGTAGGCACGAGTGGTGGGGATCCATCTGTATATAGACCAATCATGGGTCACCTTAATAAGGTGGCCTAACCAATCAATTTGATGGGTGAGGGTGGATCCATTTTCTTAGCCCAAAGAACGTAGTTGTCCACAAGGTTTAATCTGAGTACCATAGAGGTCACAATATCTCTTATAGAATAAAAACCATTCCTAGAAATTTTTGAGAACACTACAACCTTCTCAGTACACTTAGAGAAGGGTGAAGAAGAAACTATTTTGGTGATGTAGCACGAAGGGTAAGAATAACAAAAAAAGTGATCACTGATAGGATTGCCAAAATGCTCAATGCACCTATGACATTTGCATAAAACATCACTACACTCAAAGATCTGCAAACGTTCATGGGAACTATAAGTGGCAAAATAAGTGTAGCATAGCATGAACAGCTATTAGACTGACTCGTGGGAACTAGACAACTGCTTCTAGGTATGTTTGACCTTTCGAATAACATCACTACAACTTAGTTGAAGCTGTTAGAGGTAAGGGGTAAGAACATTATATTGGAGGGGCAACTTGAAATAGCCAAAGAGCAAAATGAATGCTTGCCAAATTATCGATCCTATGTTTCTCAACCTGGTAGTTAACATATTTCATCCATCAATAGTAATAGTAGCTTGCTAGAGAAAATATAGAGCTAAGAATATTGGTAGTAGAGAATAAGAATCTTTCCATAGAGGAGGTGTGCACCCTTCATTAGAAGACTACAATTGAGATAGCTTCCTAGAAATTTAAAGCTTTTAAATTTGACAAAGTTAAAGATCATTACAAAAAGAAAGATGGTCTACAAAAGGATTTAAATGAAAAACATATCCAATTTACAAAGGCAAAGGTAAATGATGCCCTCCAACAATTCCAATAAGGAAGGAATGTTTGGCAACCCATCATTGATGGGATAGATGCCTACAACAAAGCAAAAATCTACACAAAGAAGTTGTAGATCAAGGAGATGATAGAGTATATGAAGCTTTCCAACCTCTGTTACACGAACTTGGCCATTTTGACTATTGGATGACCATGATCTAAGTTGGAGAAGTAGGTAGCCAACTTGTACTTGTAGTACGAGGCTGACTTCAAACACCACAAGGACACCAAGGACAAGCTTGCAATGGCTAATGTTGAAATTGAATTTCTTAAGGCACATTTCATAGATCAAAGATCAACTATTGAGAACCTTTCCAAACGAATGAATGACTACCATGAGCTACAAAATGCAGTAAGGGCATTTGACATTAAACATAAATAGTTCACTACCTGGTTTGTCAATGTAAAGGAGATATTCTAAATCATGCTCTATCTGTGGGATGTTACCATTCTAGCCAACATTGGTGAAGCTGCATGGACCATGAATGATCCCCTAAGAGAAGATGAAGGCATTACTTGATGCCATTTACCTTTCATCAAAGGTTGTTATTGCAACAAGATAGTCACAACTACCTCAGCCATCACATGGACCCAAAGCCAATGAAGGTTCTTTATAGCCTCAGGAGCCACCATTACCTGGGACTGTCAAATCTTTACCATAGTCTTCATGTCATCAGAGGATGTGTTATCAAAAAATTTTTTGAGTCATGTAATGGTGTTTAATTTTGTATCATGAACACCACAATTGTTTTTAATTTATTATTCTATACACTCAAGCACTCAATTTTGTCAAGTTAGTTTGTTTTGTTTTATTAAGAGTCACTAAATAATCCCATATCTTTCAAATTTTGTAAAAGAACTCAAGGATGATTTTTTATTTAGTCATGATTGTAAGATGAAGCATTAATAAGCCACATTGATAGGTTCCCATTGACATGGCCTTGTTGATGGACCCCCATTGATGAGGCCCCATTTATGTGGTGTTGCCCCATTAACGAGGTGATGTCGATGTAGCATTTGCTACATTAATGGGGTTCCATTGACATAGCCCTAGTGAAAAAAAAATATAAATATGGGCTCCTAGCTATGTTTATGGGCATCAGATTCATAGTGGTAGCCAAACTCTTTAGTTTTTGCATTTGAATATTAAAATATTTCTCTCAAGTGCTCACAACAGGAGTCATTGAGTGTATGGATCTTTGTTCAAGCATTGTTGTACCTAAGCACGATAGTATGTATGGTAATAAAGATGAGCTTCCTAATAAACCTTGCAGCATTCTAGATAGTTTAGATATTTATTTATGCACTTAATGCTTCCAGTTAATTATTTAATGTTCTCCAATAATTAAGCTAATTAAGAAAGATAAGCTAGATAGATTAAATACATAAGTACAACCGCTTCGAGCATAACACATATTCACTTGGTAATCCCAACAACGTTATTGCTTGGTATGCCTAGTAGTGTAGCACTTGGTAACCCAACAATGGATATGTGGGTTCAGGATGTGTACAGAAAGT
>MNCI01007259.1:0-25149 GCA_015680685.1 Gnetum montanum
AATAAAGAGTGCTTTATTGTCACTAGACACAGTGTCATTGTTTTTATTTACTAATGATGGTTTGTGCTTAATGTGTGATTGTCGATGTCTAGTTTCTATGTTTGAATTTTGATGTTTGATGACTTTGACATGGTTTATTTTTCATGGAACAGGTAGTGAGTCCACATCATTCACCCATCCAATGAACTCTATGGTTTTCCTTGTTCTAGAAACTTGAGGTTCCTTTTCATTAAAGAAACTTTTAATCAATTAGTGACCTTGGTAGTTCTAGAATTAGGAAAATTTCAAGGTTTGTAAACGGTGTGACTTCAAGGGGACTCAATACTCTTTGTACTCTTCTCCTTGCTTGAGTGCTTGAGTGCTTAAGTGTGTTTCACAAACTTCTCACCATTCCATACCAACCACTAATAGGAAGTTGAATAAGTCATTGCATGGTGTGGTTCCCATTTTAAAAACAATAAATAATGGAAATTCAAAGCACGCCCCTTAGACAAATAAATGGGCTACAAGCACTAGTTATGGAACTCATACAACATGCACCTATGCCTAAAGGTCCCCTCTAACTAAGGCCCTCTCTCTCACTTCCTACTTCTCTTTTCTTCTCTTTGTGAAATGGTCGTTATTTTGTGGGAGTATTCTTGTGTCTTGAGTGGGTGGATTAGTCTTGAAGTGGCGATGTGAGGTTACTGAAAGTAGATGGTTTTGGTCTAGACTAAGGATGGAACTTCTCAAGTCATTTTAAACATAAATTCCACAAGGGACTTCTTATAACCTCAATTCAAAACTTCATTCTACCCTCTCTATCATCCATTCATGGTGCAATAACTCACCTCATTGTTGGGTTCTATGTTATGCTCTATGTCTTGGTCTAATGTGTTGGGATTCTTACATAGATTCTTCTAGGTTGGTTCTTAACTTTTCATGACCATTAATCAATTGTGGGACCCATGGACTCGTTAGTTGAGATTAACTTTTCATGACCATCAATCGATTATGGGACCCATGGACTCTTTAGTTGAGGTTATGCAAGGGCAAAAAGGGCATGAGCCTTCGATGGGAATGACCCACTTGCATAGCTCTTGGCTTGATTAGTTAAGGTTCCTTACCTTTGACATCGCTACAATCCTATCTTTCGCATATTTCATTGAGTATATTACTCAATGCTTCTTAATCTTTCATTTCACTAAATCAGCCTTAATCTTTCATTTCATTTATCCACTATATTAATTTTTATACATTTTTCCAAATTTTTACACTTCAACATCCTCTTCTCATGTTTTCATACTATTCTTGGCCTTCTAAGCTTTTATTTGATCCCAATTTCATTTAAAAACTCTTCATATTTTGCAAGTTTGACTAAAGTCAATGTTTAACTACAATGATTAATGGTTGCATTGTTAGAGCCCCATCAACGCATCCCCCTCATCAATGAGGCCCAGTCAACTAGGCCTTGTTGACATAGCACAAAAATCCTATATATATTGCTGAACACTTTGTAATTTTTTACCATTTTCTCATAACACAAGGGAAGTTCTTGAAATTTTTCAAAGCTCAAAACCTTTCAAAGCTCATAACTTCCCAACCATTTGTCCAAATCACTTCATTTTTCAATCCTATGCTTACCGGAGGTAAGATCTTTATTGAGGGGGCCACAAACCTTAAGGTTTTTCATAAAAAATCAATGAAATTTTTCTAACCACCCCCTAAAGAATTAATAAATGTAACAACATATAAACATCAACTTTTTCAATAGTTAACCCTTCTAAAAACCTTTGCGATGATTTATTAATGATAATACATAAAAAATGATAATTAGATTAATTAAATCAGCCATAATCACAACTTAGCCAAGTGTAACTATCCTTAAGAGTTAAGGCATTCCAATTGTTTTAAGGTTACACAATGATTACTAATCCATGGTCTTATTGTGACTTATAGATGACACCAAAACAAAAATGTTTATAGGAAGGAGAATCCTGGAAACCACAAGAGAAGCAGCCCAGAGCTAGAAAGGGCTAGGTGGCCCATGCAATGGGACCTCTTCGTGAGAAGCCAGAAGTGGAATCTATCCAAAAAATTCTAGAAAAGTGCCGACCAAATAGTCACAACAAGGAGAAGTGTCTAGACTTGCACCAAGGCTTGAGGTCACTTTGACTCAAGCTTGCCTTAATATCCTCAAGTCCTAAGAGATTCAACGATCCATTCTTCAAGAGAACAACTTCATGCCATTTTTGGAGAAAGCTCTCGAGGATGTCAAGACTTAACTGTGAACCTCTCCCATGTGGCCAATCATCACGTCCAGTGGGGAGTGATACATGGAAGAAACATACCTCTTCTAGAATAATTGAAGGTTGGGATCCAAAGTCAAGATCAAGGACATTTAAGTATCCTACTCGGTAGAAGCTATTGCATAGGCACTAGGGTTTCCTAACACTAGAACATAGCTGGCGGAATTATTCACGTAAGGTGACCTTGAGGCCAAAAAGAAGTTGACCTAGCAATGCTACGGGGTGGACCATAAGGAGTATGGTGTGCTCACACCGGTGAAGCAAATTTACTTCAAGATTATGGCCTATCACCTCAATCCAACGGTGAGGCCAAGCAAGGTAATTGCCTTCTTCACCTAAGCATGCACTGCTCTAAGTGGGAAGTTCCCTGTTAACCTTCCAAAACTGCTATACTTGGAAATTGGAAGCATTTCAAAGAAAATGAACGTGGAAGGAAGACCCTACCCTTTCCATGTCTCATCTGAAAACTTTGCAGGAGGGCAGGAATTATTTGCTACTCTAATCATACACTTAGGAATACTACCTTGGCTTCATGGTCCAAGATCATGAAAGAAAGATGCCAGTGACAACTCAATTAAAGGAGCAACCACCACCACCACCCACTCAAGAAACAACACCAGAGGCCTGCGTAGCTGTTGAGCATCTGCACAAAATCTAAGAACAACTCTTGAGCAAACAAGAGCAACATGCAAGGATGATTGGTCCAAATGCATCTGTGTACCGGCCAATAATGAGTCACCTTAATGAGGTGGCTCAAATAGTCAACCAGATGGAGAGAGGTGGTCCAATCTTCTCTGTCCAAAGAATGCAGTTGCCCATGAGGTCAAATCCCAACACTCAAGAGGTGATAGTGTCATTATCATAACATCATTTATTCCTAGAAATCTCTATGAATGCCACCGCTTTCTCAATGTTGTTGGAGGAAGGCAAAGGGGCAATTGTCTTGGTGATGCAATACCAAGGGTAGGAAACAGCAATTGAAGTAGTTGTTGACTGTGTAGCTGAAGCATTGAATGCATCACGATGTTTGTACTAGACATATCTACACTTCAAGATGTGTAGACGTCTGCAGGCACGGTCAGCAAAAAATTAAATGCAGCTCAATATAAAAAATTATTGGAACAATTGGTAGGAATCGGGCAATCGACTCTAAAAATTTTTGATCTTTTGAAAAACATCACTGCGACCCAGTCAGAGCTAGTTAACACAAGGGGAAAATGCATTATCTTAGAGGGGAAACTTGAAATGGCCTAAGAAAGAAACCAATGCTTAGCCACAAAGGTTGCCAAACTTCATGCCTGACTTGCAGATCTTGCCATCCTCAGCCCAATAATAACAAGAGACGAAGCTTTCAAACAACTTTAAGAATGATTCCAAAAGGCTAAGGAGGAGGTAGTTATAGCCATCTTTAGTCCATAGATGAAGTAGAAACACACTCAATCCAAAAGGACTTGGAATAGATGCACCAGGAGAATGAAACATTGACCACATAGAATTATCACTTGTGAAATGTTGATGTTTAGAAGGATCAAATGCAAGAATTTATTCATCAATAGTAGGAGTAGCCTACTAGGGTAAACATTGAACTAAGGAAATTGGTTGCGAATAACCACAATCTATTAATGGAGGAGGTATGCAACTTGCATCAAAAGTCTACCATCAAGATTGCTACCTGGAAGAATGAAGCCCTCAAATTTGAGAAAGTGAAAAATCACTACAGGTGTAACAATGTTACCTTGACGTTGCCCAGCATCCCAAGGAGTTCACGAAGATCCAATGGATCTAGGACGAAAGACCTAGGGAATACGCCTCAAGCAAGAAAGCATACACACAACCTTGTAGACCACATCGGTGGGAGGGGAGATGATGCACCTACAAGGGAAGGTGCCTCACCCCAGATCCCTCATGATCTGGTACAAGGTGTGGCCTAGCACCACACCAAAACTATCTAGTCTTAGCTGCCTACATATCTATGACCATCATAGAATCAGGGCCATGTAGTTCTCCATGGAGAAGAGGGGAATGAAGAGGACTTAGAAGAGAGTTGCAACAGGAGGGTGTCCTATTGCTAGCTTGGTACCACCAAGCCAGGGTGGGTTTTGTAACACTTGAGAGCCACCCAAGGGCACCTCAAAGTGTTCCATGGCCCCTGAACCATGGGGAGAGCCCAAGAGAACCACCATTTTGGAACATCTCTCACAATCCTCCCCCACACAACGAAGCGATGTCCTCAGAGCAGAGCCTAGGATAGCTTCGAGTGTACACTTCTAAATGGGTTCAGAACTTCATCAATTCTGGGGATCCATCAACTCCTTAGATGCCAAGCTTGAAGGAAGGTACCAACCCCAACACCTGATACGTCCTTCCATCCAATGCCTTGCATGAAACGCAAGGGCAATTGGAGGAAGCCCAAGACTTCCCTTCTCTATACAAGCGGGAGAGTCCAACACAAAGGGCCAACGTCTCTAAGGCATCCCCTAGATCCATCCATTCTGAGGATCTAGAGACATATCTTCTTGCTTAAACCCATACTTATGCAAGAAGATAGATCCTCTTCCACAAGTCCCACCGAGTTCCTCTGTGAATGGCATCTCAGCACCCATTGATTTTTTTGAGGGCTCACCAGGGCCACTACCCATGGTGAGGGACTTGGAAACATCACACCAAGAGGGAGGACATGCTCTGAAGAGCCATGTCTCTGCAAGCAACTCATGCTTGCCAAAACTCCATATTCTACTACTTGCATCGAGACCCATGAGGTCTCACCAGTGTAACCATCTAAGCACTGATTCCACATGCATCGGTACCATGCGCATTCTCTTTTTCTCATCATGTTCGTTCAAGTTGGTATGAAGGGAGTCAAGCATGTTCTCCCTTAAAAACAAGGTACAAGAGCAGATCTTTTGAGCTTGATCTTGCTATCTGCAGACACCAGCATCACATGCCTCAATTCATCATTCCATAGTATTCCAACGAGAGAGAAGATCCAAAAATCTATTTGGAAACTTCTCCAAGAGGCTAACATACAACAAGCCCCAACTATCACCATCACCTCTTGTGATTTTCCACCATCGAAAATGCCTACTCGAATGTTAGAACAAGTGGAGGGTCAATTGGGTAGTCAACCCCATGACAATCCTCCATCACATGTCTCATATCAGCCTTAAGCACAACATCGAATGCAATCATAATATCCCCTTCATGGAGAAGGATCACCGACATTTGCCACATGCAAGCTATCCTTCCCACACCAAGTTATGGGACAAGCACCATTTTCTGAACACAAGGTCCAGGCATGAATATAGAGTCACCTCAGAGAGTAACCAGATCATGAATTCTCCAAGGAACATCAATGTTCTCAGAATTTGCATTTCCCCACTATATTAAGAACGACTGCCAGTCTCACGATCAACACCTTTTAGTAGATTTTTCACTTGTAGGAAGGATCCTCTTTGGGAGGTTTCTTCCATAGGTAAGTATAGCAGCCCAACTACACCTTACCCCTCATACACGCCCAAGTAGTCAATATAGCCAATAGAACCATATCATGGAACTATCACCAGCTGAGGGAAGACATGGGTTCACAAGTCTTACCCAATTTCGATTTTCCCCTTGAGAACAACTCGAGACACCAAGCAGTTCATCCCTTTGATCAAGATGGATTTCTGTTTCATCTTGGGAGATCTGGGTTTTTGTTTCATACATCCCAGTCAAGCCCTTTTACATCAATTTATGGTGGACAAGGCCGCACCACTACCTATTATCATTCAACCCAAACAATAGACACACGGCAGCAACAACATCTTGCCATAGGAGGACCAGGTCCTCAAGATAGTTTTACATGGAATGGGCTTTCATCAACATCATTTCCAACTCTAACACAAAACGATTCATCCCCAAATGGTTTACAATAAGGATGGTCTACCAGAGAACCCCAACAAGGAAGTTCCTCTGAAGCATCCAAAACTAAGAGAGTACACAAGATCATGCCTTGCTTACATGAAGAGTAATATGTATCTTTAATTTACATCAACAACACGACCTCACAAAGGAGGTTTCATNAATTCAGCAAGACACCATAGCCTATTAGGCACAACGAGTCCCCAATCACGGAATCACACCATAGACAACAAATGCACCAATAAGTCCCAATCTATGAGAGTGCATCATAGCTCTCCAAAGCACCAAATGCAATTAGTCACGAGAGCCCACCAACATGCACAAATCATTAGAAGCCCACAATCACGAGAGCATTAGCTCGAGTGTTTTGAGCACATTCAAGCCCACCAAGCAAGGCCACCAAGAGAAATCACAATTTCTATATATGTAACATCATTTATTTAAGGATGGACCACCATCCCAACGTTTGAACAACTACTCCCCGATCGCTTCCAACATGGAAGAGCAAGTCTAGGTGCCAATACCCAGAACTCGACTCAAATCCACCGCTAGACCTCACATTGATTTGAAGTTCAGCCACCATCAATCATCTGTGGACAAGATATTTGCCAATCCAGAAACACAAGAGAATGTGTTCCCAAGATTTGTCCCGTCTCAAGGACGTTCACCAAGAATACACCATCCAGGCATGCCAACATCATCAAGAACACATGGCACCAGTTCAAGAGCATAAAGGGCAAGAACATGCCCTAGTCCGTTCGTTACAACATCGTTTCACAACTGAAGCATTTCTCATGAGGTTTTCAATAGAATTATACATCAAGGCACAATGGTCATCTACAACATATAGCAAGGTGCTTCAAAACAAGCACCAGGAAAAACACCATACATCAAGCTTGGCCTTGTCGCAGTGTGTGGCATAGGCCTACAACTAGGAGACAACTGAGTCACATACGCATTACATCCAGCACTTTTGAGTGCATACAACTGAATTGAGAATACCACAAGGGTACATTTCACACACCCCAGGATAGGATTACATTCAAATAAGGGAACATACATGGTATTTGGGAATGCTACCCAAGCCTAAAAGGCTATAGGACAAACTACCCAAGCCCTTCCTAGGCTGGAAGATTTAGGCCACCAAAAGAAATCATGAAAGAACCATGTTGTTTTGAGAAAAACCTGTCTATGTCACAAAGCATAAATGATCCTCTCTCATTGCACCACTATCTCAAAAGATACATGATCTACCATCACACTGAACCCACTGCATGGATAACCTCGAACGAAAATGATTCGAGACACAAACACAACGATCAGATAACGAAACACACCAACTGAGTATCCACCATCTTGCCATAGTGGGACCTCATTACATTAGCCACTCCTAGGCCATCAGTATCCGGCATGGCCAAGGATACCATTTTATGCCATCTACTAGCCCAATATCTGTAGGGTCTAGGATAGATCACCATCCTCTATTAGTGCTCCCCCAGCACAGAGAGGCAAAAAAATCATAATGTACCTGTTGATCCATCACAGCCAAGATACTGATAAATCCGCAACCCAATGTTGGGATTCTAAGACCAAATAATCAGTTCATGAAGGTCTCAAGAGCACATATCTTCCCCATAGACATAGTGCTCACAGAATCAACTAAGGTCACCACTGGCTGCATCTTTGTACTTGTGCTACCTACGAACACTAAGACACAAGCTCAAAAACATAGAAGTTAGCAAGAACACGATTAGCACATCAACCTCATTCACAACCATCAAGCATGATCATATAACAAAGTCATATCACTCTTGCACATCATAAAATTCAAGACCTCAGCAACATGCATAGAGATCAATCATGCAAAACATTGATGAAGGAATGTGATCCCCACTCAAACAATGATTTCATCATGAGGCACACCAAGAGAGAGATAACACACTCTCAAAATTTCAAGATTCATACACAACAATCATCCCCAGCAACTAACACTAGCCTCAACCAGGACCAAAATCTCAACACAGTCATATGAGTTATGGGCAATAGACAATCATCATCTCAACCCAAAAATAAGGTGGAAGACCAAGGTCTATCCAACAACAAGTCTACATCAAACCAATTCTCACAATAACGAGCAACATCACGGAGGATGCGTTCACAAGAAGACTCTCCTCAAAAGAGGTGCGGTCTCAACAAGAACCAACAATAGGATGACCCACACCAGTAGTCTTCAAATTAGAGTGAGCAAGAATGTCACCAATCAAAGTAGTGATGCCACGAGCCCGAAGGGCAACACCACTAGCTCAACA
Source organism: Gnetum montanum (assembly GCA_015680685.1). NCBI lineage: Eukaryota > Viridiplantae > Streptophyta > Gnetopsida > Gnetales > Gnetaceae > Gnetum > Gnetum montanum. The sequence goes on from MNCI01007259.1 coordinate 8,498, forward strand.
AAGGAGCACAACTCGCAAAGATCAACAATAAGGGCAATCATGCCTCATGCATAAGAGGTTTTCAAACAAGATAGCAACCATTTTGCTTTGGGATGACACAAACAACCACCACATCCTCAACGTTCCCAACAATAAGTCATCATACCGCGTAAAACATTAAGCCTTGCATTACGAACGATAGACACGGCCAAAATAACACGCATGCAGAATTTGAAAGCACAACCAAGAAGACACGCATACACAAATAGAAAAACATACAATCGCAAGCACGAACGTACGAAGTCTACTGGCAACGGTCTTAGTCCACCCAGAACAAGGCTCACCAAGAGCACATGTTCGAAAGACCTCCAACTTGAGGTACCTGGGAACCATCTTATCCCAATTTATATTTTCCCATACTCACTATATCTAGGGTGAGTGGGAGTGCCAAGGATATCATATCTTGCACAATTCAACAAATTCCATCTCGAAACATGTCATCTGGGTGGAAACCGAAGCGGAGATTGGGTCCGATTCATCCCAGATGAATCACTGGAGACCTGAGATGGGAGCTCCTTGAGCAACAAAATTCTTGAGTTACCAGTAGAACTCCTCTCAATCATATCGCATACAATCACAACTAGTCCAACCAAAAGCAAACAAGTGGAGGACATCACCACAACGCCATCGTTTATATCCTCACAGAGAACAACATACATCAGTTGCTCACAATTTCTCATCTATTCCCTCATGAAGAGTAGATAACATTGCCATCAAGTAACTCTTCAAAAATACATAAGGATATGATCCTAGATCTCCTAGGTATCAATCCAGAGGGACTATTAACCAAACCAGCTCAATGGGGTAACACAACCAAAGAGCACAACCATATCACAACACAATTTTGAAAACGCTCCGATACCATTTGTAACAATGTTGCCCCGACGTTGCCTGACATCCCAAGGAATTCACGAAGATCCAATGGATCTAGGGTGGAAGACTTGGGGAATACGCCTCAAGTAAGCAAGCATACACACAACCTTGTAGACCACATCAGTGGGAGGGGAGAAGATGCACCTACAAGGGAAGGTGCCTCACCCCCAGATCCCTCACGATCTCGTACAAGGTGCGGCCTGGCACTGCACCAAAACTATCCAGTCTTGGCTGCCTACATATCTATGACCGCCGTAGAATCATGGCCATGTAGTTCTCCATGGAGAAGAGGGGAATGAAGAGGACTTAGAAGAGAGTTGCAACAGGAGGGTGTCCTATTGCTAGCTTGGTACCACCAAGCCGGGGTGGCTTTTGTAACATTTGAAAGCCACCCAAGGGCACCTCAGAGTGTTCCATGACCCCTGAACCATTGGGAGAGCCCAAAAGAACCACCATTCTGGGACATCTCTCACAACAGGGACTAGGTTAGCTTGTAGAAAGAAGTTAATGAGAAACACATCCAGATGGTGAAGGAAAAAATGAATAAAGCCCTCTAGCAACTCCAACAATGAAGAGAAATGTAGCAACCCATCATTGATGGGATCAACGCCTACAACAAAGCAAAGATCTACTTAAAGGAGTTACAAATCAAGGAGATGACAAAGTATATGGAGTTGGCCAATCTCCATTATGCAAACCTAGCAATGCTAACTACCAAACAACTGTGGTCAAAATTAGAAAAACAAATGGCTAGCTAGTACCTACTATACGAGGCTGAGTTCAAACACCACAAGGACACCAAGCAAAAGCTTGAGACTATTAACACTAAACTCGAAGTTCTTAGAGGGTGATTCAAAGATCAACAATCTATCATAGAGAACCTAGTTAGATGAATGAATGACTACTAGGAGCTAAGAAACATAGTTGGGGTGTTCGACATTGAACACAAATAGTTCACTACCTGGTTCGTCAATGTAAAGGAGCTATTTCTAGTAATCCCGTGTCCTTGGGATGTGCCCATTCCAACCCACGTTGGGGAAGCTATGTGGAAAATGCATGATCCCAGGAGGAAGCAGGAGAATCACTATTGGATGCTTTCCACCTCCCACCTGAAGTTGTAATAGTAATAAGATAGTCATAGCCACCTCAACTGCCACCTGTGCATGAAGCCGATGAAGGTTCCTTAGAGCCTCAAGAACCATGCTGCTTAGGACCATTTGATCTTCTCCAACAACTTCACAACATCAAGGAATGTGCTATTTGATTTTTTTGAAAAGTTGAGTCATGGTGTTCAATTTTGTGTCGTGAACACCATCATTTTTTGTAATGTGTTGATTCGTACACCTAGGCACTCCATTTTTTGTCAAGTCAATCAATAATCCCATACCTTCCCAATTTTGTAAAAGAACTCAAGGACAAGTTTTCATTCAATCATGGGGGTATGATGAGTCACATTTTGTTGATTGCATCAACGAGACCTTATTGACATAGCCTTGTCATCTGGGCTTCATTGATGAGGCCCAATTGATGCATCATATCATGTGTTGACGTGGCCCCGTCGATGTAGTGCCTATAGTCAGCTATAAATACACACTTGTAACCACATTTATGGTAAGAAGAGATTGTAGTTGTAGTGGAGCTCTTGCAATTTTTCCATTTGAGAGTTAGAATTTTTTTCCTAAGTGCCTACAGCAGGAGTCATTAAGTGTACAAATCTTTATTCGAGCATTGTTGTACCTGAGCATGATAGTGTGTGCGGTAATAAAGATGAGCTTTCTGATAAACCTTGCAACACTTTGGATAGATTACCTATTTCAATTATGCAATCAATGTTTTTAATTATTTATTAAATATTTTTCATTTATTACATTAATGGAGCAATTAAGCTAGATAGATTACACACATAAGTATGACTGCTTTGAGTGTAACATGTACTTGCTTGGTAATCCTAGTAGTGTTATTTCTTGGTATGCCCAATAATGTAGCGCTTGGTCACCCAACAGTGGATACATGGGTTTAGGACATGTACAGAAAGTGGGATCAGATGGTTATGTTAGGATTAGTTAAATGCTAGTTAATTAGTTAATTTAGATTAGTTAATCAAATTCCTTTTATCTACATTTTAAGCACCAAATTATAAAACACAAAATGATAAAATTGGATGCCTTAGTTACACTTAACTATACCAACAAACGTCACAAGTATAATTGGGAAGACAATGATTGACTTTAGGGCTAGATTCACTTCCTAAAGGACTAGTGCACTGGAAATGATAAAGTCCATAGAATTCGACTAGATCATGTGTGAACGCTTTGTGATTCATATGGTTGGACGTAGGGGTACCTTGTTGCTCATCACTTGTGATTTGTATAGTTGGGCGTAGGGGTACCTCACTGCTCATCACTAGTCATTGTGAATTGGCCGCTCATATGATCTTTCAATTAGGGCAATGATCTTTTGCAAATTCATTAGTTGCCTCTATCATCATGTTCCAACATTGTTTCTTCTAGATCCCACTTAATTCATATATGAGTGCATTGGTCGCAACCGTTAGGGGTTAGTGATTTAATTATTCTTCCTATAATTCCTTATGTAGAATGGGATCAATGAGAGTTAGCTTCAGTAGTTAGCTCATTGTCCGATAAAGATTTGTAGGCAAGATATTACATATTTGGATTACAACTGAGGTATTAGGAGTACTTATAGTCAAATTGTTTTGAGTTTCAACACCCTAGCTAAAGTGAGATCAATAAGATAAAAAAATTGATAATGTCTCCATCTTCATGGTCCACACTATAGATTTATCGATTGTGTTGCATTGTTGATCTCATTCTTACGATTATTATTGCAACATTGGCCATGAAGACTCCCCGTGTTGCTCATGATCTACTTTTCATGTGACTTGGACCGTGGTTTGAAAGTTAACAGTTGACCAGTAACAAATATGACATATCATTGTGATTTGTGCATGTTGTAAACTATTCTATAATAGCTTAAGACTTTATCACTCTCAAACTCATGCTTTGAACTTGACTATCTTACATTTATTTATTTAATTTAATGAGCTTACGACTTACAACACTCACTTCGAACTAGACTAGTCCACATTTGTTTTTGCTTGATTGTTCAAGCTTGTAATCTTCCTTTTGCTTAGATTTGTATTCAACTATCTACTCCTTTCTAATAAAGTCATAACGTTCACTATTTTTTTTTGTTATAAGAAGAGTAACTAAGTAGCACGGAGTTGTAATGTACCTAATATTATTTTTTTTCCCTTTGAATGATTTTGATGTAACTTGCTCACCTTACTAGTAAAATCCTATGAGCATGGGTTAGTTCAAAGTCCTTGGTAAATTACATTTTCCTCCTACGTTTCTTTTAAAAGGGTTCAAATCATTCCCCTCTTTAGCTTGAAGGCACGTCATGTCGTAAGCATAGATATAGATAACGCACTCACCAAAAAAGTTGCTTGACTTCCCTGGTGGTACCCTAAGATGCAAAGGCTAAATCCAAACGAAAATTCTAAATACACAGTGGACCACGTGTCCATATTCTAGGAAAAGACATGGTCGGATTCCATAAGTTTACTGTTGTTTTGTTTTATTCTATAAATGATGGTGCCCGCGGAAAACGTTTTATTCCATGATAGCCTTGTGAAAACAGAATACTTGCTTGATACAAACATAGAGAATAGGATAAGGCACGGCAGCCAAGAAATATTGTTGGCTTATGGCCATAATCGACGAATCCTTTCACTTCAGTTTAAGCTCCTTACAGCCATACCCACATGTCAAAAGATACAGTATTATATTCAAGCAAATCTATTCCACCGCCCTGCCTCAATTTCTTTCCATGTATTTCGATCCCCTGGTCAAATCATAGTAATGGAAAGTGCCTATGTTTTTCTCTGTACCTTTTACTTTCCCGCGCTTTCTAAAGATAAGCCTAACGCAAATGACAGCAGTGACGTATAACAAGAACAAATAAGTTGTACAGAAAATTTCCCCTTGTTCTTTCCTGAATTGGTTTTTGTGATCCAGCATGAATTACTGCGCCCATGGATGGAATACACGTACATAGTGAGGTATGGGCGCGAGTGGATTTATTTTAAAAAAATTCATTCGACTTGATTTTCGAAACCAACCAGTGGCCCAATTGGAGAGATGGAGCAGAATCCTTGATTAATGGGGCGTTCAGTGTAGGAGGGCTGAATAAAAGCTCAGGCCCCTTTTTATGGTTAGGAGGTTACCTTTTTCTGGGAGGTTTAGACAGAGAGATCCAGGATTCTGGAATAAGAATCCCAGTTGGGTTTGCATGTGCCGGTCTTGTAGTCGTGGTCTCTGCTGTGTTTTTTAATATCGGCATTGGAGATTTGCAAGTATAGGGTAAGGCATCAGTAGCGAAAATGTGGTAGAGTTGGAGAAATGGGTCATGCCGATATGTCGTCATCGAAAATGAGCAGCAAGGAGAAAAAGCTCAAGCGCAGAGAGGTTAGTTTTCCATCGCTTAAAGGGTTTTTTATTGGTCTGTTGAGTAAATTCGATAAGAAAGTTGTTTCATGACATGCATGATTTTTCTAATCATAATTCTGTTTCTGAGCAATTGTTTTGGTTGTCTATTAGCTTCCTCAGATGCTCATTTGTAAAATTGCATCTTTCTCATCATTTTTTCTTCATATGAGCGATATATCAATTCTTCTTGCATTGCCCAAAATCATGGACAAGCGATATATCAATTCTTATTGCCTTTCCCAAAATCATGTACAGAACAAGTTTTAGATGTCCTGATTTCAACTGGTAGTGTTTATGGGATGCGGGTTTTGGGCTTCGGCTAGATGAGTCTAACAAAGTTCCATTTTTAAGAGACAAGTTGCTTAAGAAATTGTTAGTTTAATTTTTTTAAAACAGTGATGAGTTTGTCTGCCATTTTGTATCAAATGACGGCGTACATGACATATGCACGTCCATTGCTGCTTTTCAGCAGTGAAGTCATATGGATTTCCAGTTCAGGAAGAGTACCTTACACTTTCTTTATTAAGTAACTGTATTTCCTTTTAAAAACTATGCAATTTCCACATTTTTGAAAATGACAAGAATGGATTGAGGCCATGAGACCCAGGATTTTGATCTTCTTTCCAAAATTACCATATTGATTTAATACTTAGTTTACATGGGCTTTTCTTAAAGGATAAAAAATATTTTTTTGTTAGCATAAAATTACAGAGCCAAAAAGAAAGTGTCTTGTGTTTTGGGTGATCCATAAAGGAAACACTACTTGCTTTTGTGTACTCGTTGAAGTATTAGCTTTTAACTGATTCTACCAATCTCGGTTATACTATCAGTGCTAATATAGCTTTTAACTGATTCCTAACCTCAAGTTGTACATTTTAATCTAGCTAATTACAAAGACTTGATGATAAATCCAATTATATATGTCACATCCCTTTTCTGGCCTTTTATTGCTAATTATTTTACTCTTTTCTTGCTAGCTTTTAGTCACCAATATGTTGAAAGTGTCAGTCCTTTTGAAGTTCAAATATCACATGTATTATCAATGTGCTGCATATTTCATGGCCCAGACTGTGGCTGCTCTCCATGGTATGAGTTTATTGTTTAACCATATGTGTTATGGTGGGTTTTAAACCCAACCAGTGGTAATAAAGCATGTTTAAGGTATTTGTGCATGCTATTGTTTCCAACATACATCAGTATCTAATAATAATCATTATAAGTCTTTTAGAAAATAGACATGCCATATAGGGCACAATAAAAACATACATTCAGGGGCATTAGTTATACAGCCAGAGGAAAAATCATCATTAAATCCTTCACCTATGTTAATGGGTTAGCTCATTTTGATTGAATGAAGGCAATCATGATGATGGCAAGTTTTTATAAAACAATATTAAGGGTTTATATGATAAAAATATTGACCATTTAAAAAAAGTCATTCATTATCATTGTAGCCTTATCCCAACAATTTTGCTTAAATCACCGCTAAAGACAAATGTAACTTATAATGGTATTTGTTTGTTATTCTCAAATCTCTGTAAAATAAAAAGGCCAGATTGAGAGGTGGTTGTAACATTCTACTAGTCATAAAGAGTACATTAATTTGGATCACAAATGGTTAAAACAAATACAAAACTGCTTGCACTATTTGCTTGCTCCTCATCTTAAGAAATTCTTTTTCCTGAAATATTCGAATACCTACAAATGTAGAATATTGTTTAATATGACTTCAGTTTATCCATAATGCTAAGGTTCCTCTATCCCATATGATGGTTGCTCCTATGAGATTTAGTATTCATGTTGTGCATTTCCAACACTTTTTTTATACATAGTTTTATTATGAATATTTATTTGAAAATAACTGAATCTTTTAATGTATTGTGCTTTTGTTATTTTAATGAATAACTTTAAGCATTAATTTGTTAACTTACTGATGCAATGGTTGAGACTTTGAAGCACAAACCTAAATGTGCCACACTTGATTGTCTCCACCATTGTTGGAATGCCAGAAATAGTCGTTTTGATTTTTGTGTCCAAATACTAGCGTGCATGTTCAAATCTCATATCTTCTCTAAATAATTACAGTTAAATAGAATGTGTTTCTCAAAAATGAAAGTAGCCATAGTGTACAGCTTTCAGGGTCCTTGTACAAAATAAGAGATAACCTTTGCTCTTTCCAACTAAACACATAATAATGGTGTTCAAGGTTTCAAGAAAATATTGCTGACATAGCTAACTTTTGGCATTTGGTTTTCATTTATAACATCACTGTTCTGTAAACTAATGTTTAAAGAAACAATTGTTTAATTTCTGTATGGAACTTGTTATTGTTATTTAGGAATTATTTAAATTTTCATGCATATTTATGCTTCTGGAAAACAGTCTGTGATTGGTCACTGTTTGAATTGATATCTATCAGGAACTAGTAAAAAAGAAAGCTATTGACGATGCTATCAAATGTGCCTACGTGAAAGATGATCACCTTGTTGATTTTCCTGCTTTTCAAATTTATGATAGAAACGGTAATGCTAGTTCTATCAAAGGTCTATTGTCTAAATATGATAGTTTAAATTTTGTTGTTAAGATTAAGAAAATGCACCTTAGCCTAGTTGTACATGCAACAAAAGTGTGCCCTTTATTTATTCTACATGTTTGGCAATCTCTTCTACAGGGTTATTGGTGCGCTTGGAATCAGGAGATGGGGAAAGTTTGTCTTCTTCATTTAAGCGTTATATTCAATGGCTTTTGAAGGTTTTTCTATTTTTCTCTTGGTGCAAGGAATTAATGTTCAATTTTTTTGAAGTAATTCAGCATACGTGGTTAAGGGTCCTCATATCAAAATTATAATTTTTTAGGTGAATATGGAAGGTGCGTATGGACCAGAATGGGGATCGGAGGAGAAAGTCAAACGAAGGGAAATGGTTGCTCATGAAGCCAGATATATATTTGTCAGAGATCTTAGAAGAGGTGAAAGTGCACATTGTGTTGATGCAAATAATTCAGAAGCATGTGAGGGTAACTGGAAAGGAGATGGAAATCCTGTGGTAGGCTTTGTGCACTATCGATTTATTGTAGAGGAAGAAATACCTGTCCTGTATGTCTATGAACTACAGTTAGAACAATGTGTGCAAGGAAAGGGCTTAGGAAAATTTTTGATGCAGCTTGTTGAACTGATTGCACGTAAGGTAAACAATTTTTTTTGTCAAATGATGCAAGGAACTTGGTAATTTGTTATGTATTATGTATCTGTTTCGATTTGGTTTGTTTTTAGCTTCTATTTTAAAATCTGTTGCCAAATTACTGAAATTTTTATGCTTTAGAATTGTTGTTTTATTGGTATCTCATATTAGTGACAGTTTTTTTTAACCCAATTTCAGAACAATATGAAGGCAGTAATGCTTACTGTACAAAAGCGAAATGTATCAGCCATGAATTTCTACACAAATAAACTAAGGTTATTGAGAGATTGGTTAATCTTTTAAAATGAGTAATCTAGTTTTTTTAAGAACTTAAGAATTAATTTTTTATCAACTGGTTCAGATATATTTCTATGGATATTTAATGTTAGGAAGTTTACAAACTGAAGCACATTCTTTGCAGATACCTAATTTCAAACATTTCTCCATCACGAGTAAATCCATGGGTAAGTGTTTTCAGGAAAACATTTGTTGATTCTTATTGTGTGATTTTGGTATAAAAACACTAGTTTTGACTAACGATGGGGTTTTGATTCATAACATGTATATATTATCTGCAGTATTATTTGTCATGCCTTTAAACATTTATCATGTTGTCAATACTTTCTTTTTTGCAAGTGAATTTGATAGCAATTGAATTATTCTGTTATAGATTGGAGCAGAGAAGAGCTATGAAATCCTTTGCAAAACATTTGATTATGAAGCAAAGGCCAAACTTGAGGTCTAGTTTTCCTACACCATCAGCTTTTTCTATTTTCTAATAGTCAGACAATAGCATTGTTTCCATTTAACTTCTGTATTAATTTCTTCTTGAATCTCTCCATCACTATATTATATTGCAGCATTTGTCTAATTTATTGTGGCTGGAATATTTGAAAACACATTTTTATCTTTGCAGGATGATGGCTGTCCAGGAGAATAAAGGATATGTCAGGGTCATATAGTCAGCATCTCCCCTACGTTCATACCTAGACCTAAATGAAATCCCAAATTAGATGATTAATGGGACAACTTTACACAAAATCTAGTCTCAAATTCATGAAATTTCTTCCATTTATTATTCTTTATTAATATACCTGCATTTGTATTTAGCAGATACTCTTAAATGCAGAAGAACGTATATCTTTCACTCAGATTCTGTGCACCATACTTAATTGAGAAATGCCAGGGTTGTCATGATCTGTTACCCTTTTTTGTACTGGTGGCATTCTTTTTTGTTTTGGGGGCTCTTTTTGTATACATAACCAAAAAAAAAAAAAGAACAAAACAAAACAAAAATGTTTCTAAAGCATAAAATCTAGTTTGCTTATTTATTAAAGTGCGGAGGGATAGCTTATTTGGTTAAAGCATATGGTTTGTGATTTACAACTTACAAGTTCAATCCCAAGGTGGTATGTTGAGAAATGCCATCATGAGAACATTAAGAATGGTTATTTAATCTTTTATTAAGAGTTGAGTAGCATATTGTTAGTTTTCTTGATTCTTGTAGATCTTTTTGATTAAAAATAATTTTCTTAAATATAAAAGAGAAATTGTATTTTTAGGGGAAAGACTTTTACATTTAGCTAATTTCATAGAATCATCATAAGCATCCTACCCTTGTCATAATCAAATGGGGCAATTGTCAATTATGGTCTTCTAACTTTTGTAATTATTTTTTGTCATTTAATGTATGTACTTTATTGCCTAGGAAAAAATGAAGCTAGAGAGAGAAAAAAAGATGTAAAAATGGATGAAGCCAAGGATAGAAAAAGTCAAACTAAAGTTATAGATAGAAAAATGCATGTAGAAGAAATCAAAGGAGATAGAGGTTTCCATAAATATTTTCAAAAGTGTTATCTGACAAAATCATCTTGATCTAGCAATGATAATGATAACTTAGAAATAATAAGTAGCATATAACTAATGTTAATGGTTTTTAATGTAGTGTCTTCTTTTAAGGGACAAAGAAATTGTGAAAAAACTGCATCAAGTGAATCTACTTTTTATAAGAAGGTTGCTACTTCATCATAACTTTATATTCCTTGCTATTTTAACTTTAGAGATGGAGTTTGAAAATGATGTAAGGGTTGTTGATGTACTAAAAAATAATTTTTATTCATATTTTTCAAGATCAATTATGAGGTTGGATGCCTTAGTAAACATCTTCACAATTGATGAGCTTTTCTTCTATAGGTTGTGTAGATTCATCTCTTCTCAATGTTTAGTGTGTGATGCACTTTGAATATTTTTTGGGTCCAACACCTTTTGTTCCCCTTCCCCCATTGAATTATCAAATCATTATATACCTTAATAAGCCAACTTATATTTACATGATCGAGAGACACCATGATCATTAGTATACTTCTTTTCATTGAATTTTTTGGTTTAATCCTTATTGCACTATTTTATTGATTCTTTAATTCATATATGTATGTGTCTATTTTTGTTAGTAAAGCTTATTTTATTGAGATACATTCCACTAAAGTAAATAATTTGAGTTAACAATTGAATCATTATCCTACGCTAAGTAAGTAAAATAAATATAAAATATGGTCAAAACCCTACATGTGTATATGAATTTGAATTTTCTTTAATCATGTTTTTCTAATTAACTAAGGCATTTAGTGATAAGCTTAGTAAATTAAAAAAAAAAAAACTTCTACTAGTGATAAGCTTAGTACATTAATAGAAATTTTAAAATTCTAGCATCTATTAATTAAAATTTTAAAAGTAAATTTAACATGGAAGTTGAATTTCTCTACTAGTGGAGACTTCCTTACTAGGGCTATCATTTGGAGTGATGGTAGGGTGTTTGTTCCTAACCCATAAGACTTGGTTTTAAGCTTGTGGGCAACCTCTCAAAAATAGGCTTTCATTCATCTATACACTTTTAGGACCTCACTATATGGAATGAGTATTAAGGCTCCACGTGATGACCTTTCTTTTTGAAGACTAGCCTAGTGTAGAAACTTCAAGTTTCATTCATACATTAAAAGTTGTATTAGCACTCTTTGCCCTTAAAATTGCCAAGTTTTAGTGAGTATTTGCAAAGTTTATTTACTTAGTTGGGTTACTTGCAACTTGCTAGCGAGCTACTTTTTATCATGATAACACTATTTAAATTAGCATGTTTTAAGAGACTAAAGCCTAGGGCTTCTTTCATATGGGTACACTAGGAATAGTTTAAGTTGGTAAGGATAATGTGGTGTTTAAATTTTTAACCATTAGATTAATTTAAATATAAAACAATTTTTATAATGACTGAGTGGTTTAAGGGAGTTATGGTTGAATATCATTAATTTTTTTGTAGATGATATAAAAAGACATATCTAATTGATGATCAACATCTTAACAAACTTAAGAATTATGGCTTCATTATGATCAATACATAAAAGTAACCACTTCTAAATATGAGCAAATTGAAAGTAAATGGAGATGCAATATAAACAAATTTGTATTGTGATAAATTTTAGTATTGGGTAGTAAATGAAATATATTGGAAGCACCTTATAAATGATAGTGAAATATATAAAAAATATTTTTTTTGGAATAGAATAGTGTATAACAAAGTGATAATATAACTAACTAAATGTAAATAAAAAGTTAGTTCTCATGAAAGTTTTGTTACAACCAATAACACTTCTTACAAACAATTTTCAAAATTGCACACACTTTCATGCTAACAATAAAGCAAAGGACTAATTAAGTAAGAATCTAGAGCTTTGGATTTGATCCATAAGATGAATTACTACTTGCACAAGCTTGCCTCTCTATACCTCCAACTGACAAACATCCTTCAATACGTTGCAGTTGCTAGACCGTTGATAAAACCTTGAAAAACTTCTTATTGAGATACAATTCATAATTTATATTTCCTTCCTCAACTTGGAGGGACCTAAAGTGGTCAAGACAATAATAAGGAAAAGGAGAAAGGTATGGGGAGATAGAAACTTAGCTTTTTGAAGGTAAGGTAATAGTTGTGAGCTATGTACATCATCCCATTCGAGTAGGGAAATTGAGCAAGGTAAAGGACTAAAAATAGGAATCAGACTTGGTTAACTTTAGGGTTTCAGAGCTTTTCCAATGTTGCATCCTCCTTTCTCCTCCATTTGATTTTGCTTTTAATCTCACACCATTCCTTTGCTTGCAGCTAGGTCCCTCCAAATTATTTGATTCTGCTAAGTGCTTGGGATCTTCCATCTTCTAAATTTCTGTCCCTACACAAAACAACACACAAACAATAACAATAATTTCCCAAAGGAGAAATATATAGATTATATTAAAATGAAATGAAATGAAGCTTTATTATGTTTAAAGACCCATAGGATCTATTGAACAGATATTACATTTTCATGAAGAATAAAGATAAACTTTACAAATTGACAAAGCACCAATGGGGTATCAAAAATAAATCATATAGGCTTTTTGCGGTAACATTATAATGCTGTCTTAAATAGGTAGTCATAGCATAAGAAAGAAATACATCTAACTCATCTTCAAGAGCTCATGATATGCACAACCTACAAATGGGTTCTTTTTGGGGAAGGTGAATCAATCTTTTACTTTAAATTCTAAAATAATGAGAACATAAGCAAAGCTTATCGATAGCATTCTGATACTTGATGAGAATAGTAGTTGAGAGATAGTGAGCTTCTATATCTAGTTTATTAGATTTAATGTGGTGTAACTGTCCATTAGGAAAGTTAAAATATCAATAAATAACACACATTCATATTATTTTTTAAAATTATGAAACTCTTAGACTCTTTTGTGCTAGTCATCACTTCCATGTAATGGAGTATTCAAAAGTTAAACAATATACAACAACAACAATAATATGAAACTACAAATTAAAAGAAAAGGTGCAAGGGCTAGTATGACAAGGCTACGCCGTGAAATCTAGATTCATAGTTGATGTCATCGAGAACACAACACCCACGTCACGCTTTGCCATAAGCACGTCTTTTGGTTGGCTCGATTGTAACCACGGTTGCTGGCCCTTAGTGAGAAACCCTCACCATCTTTGCCAACTACACAAAATCCTCTTCAGCATTTGCCTGCCCACTGCACCTAATCTAAAAAACCCTCACTCATCTAGGTTGTTAATGTCTGTTGTGCATTGCTCTCATCCTACCACGCTGGAGATCTGCCATTCCAGCCATTGCAGAACCTTCCTACACATGCAGTTTGTGGATATCGGCCAATTGTAGCCACTGAGTCATTAAGGTAGTTTTTGGCCAAAGCATGCATTTACTTGATTTTGGTGGGATTTCTGTACATGCATCCCACTGACTTCATTGCCGCCTGGTCCGTCTCTGCACCGTCTCTTGTGGTGTTGGCAGCATCTACATTGTGCTTGAGTTCACTTGGGCCTTGTGAAAGGAGGCATTTCTGCTGCACCGAGGCCCCCTTGGATTTGACTGGGAACTAACGACCTGTGCTTACCATGTTGCTAGTGAAGCTATGTAGCTTTCTAGAGTGAAAAATGGTGAGTTAAGCATTGCCATTCATTCTTTATGTAAAAGAATTATATCCTGCTCAGAGGCTAGGACTGACATCTCCTTCCTGGTTAACCATTCAAATGACTTGATGTTAAAATTTTCAGACATTTTGGTATCGGAGATGACTATGTGACTTTCAAAGAGTAATAAATTTGGTACACTTTCGTGGAGGCACATGTCCATAGTTATCAATGTACATGTTTTTTTTTTCAGGCTCCTTGATAGATGCAAAAAACAAAAATAAAATTTTTGGAACTTGCCATATTACCTGAGAGTTATTCCAATAAGGATGTTGCATGCTTACACAAAAGTTTTCAATGAATACCATTACCATTTCACCACAGGGAAAAGTATGCTTTGTTCTAAATAGTAAAAACTAATAAATAGTAAAAAATAATACTATTGTAAACAATATGTTCACTTTGTTAGTTCCTACTTCAGGATTTCTTGATAAGTTGCTAAAGCAATGAATCATTGTGGAACTCGAACATAGTCAAAGCTTTAACTAGAGGTTAGATTAATGTTGTGAACACTACTAAAGTCCAAAAGATTTGTAGAAGAGAAATATAAAGAGAATGAATTTGTAGTATTAAGAAAGGAAGAGGATTAGAATTTGTATGTGAGATGGATGTAATTTCTCCTAGTTTCCTTGGACAACTTGATTAATAACGGTGTAGGAATTTGCAATTCTCTTCAATGCCAACAATAAGGCAACTCCATGCTCCACACTATATTAGCTTTCTCAGGGCAAGTGATTAGAACACTCATCTCTGACTTGGGAGATTGTGAGTTTGATGCTTACATGTGCTTCCAGGTGTAGCAGAAGTGGAGTAGCATTGTGGTAGAATCCTTTTCATTTGTTAGTCACATCTACCTTGCTATGTGGGTAGTCGTTGTGCTACCAAACTTGAGTTTCCTTGCCTTAAAAAAAAAAAAAGAAGAGAGAGAAGAAGAAATGCTATGATTTCTTGTATTGTTACATGTGCACGCACTTTGGTTCATAGGTGCATGAAACTTGAATGATGTTTAACCTGTTGAACATAGTACTTGGTTGAGTGGGTATAGTGTCAAACCAGTCAATACCTCGTTGATTTGTATTTCCTAAGTAGCTAACTAGTTAGTACTTTTTCCTATGTGGCACAAGCACCTAGGTAAGAGAAAACCAAATAAATTATTTAACTAGAGGAAAAGAAAGAACAATTGCTATTTTGGTTGGTTTATATCCCTTTGATTGTGTCTAATCATAGTACATTTTGGATCTCATGAAATAGCCAATTTCGAGGAAAGACTTGGAAAATATGTTTCCTATGTTATTTCAAGTAGGTTGCTTAGGTGATGGGCTGGTATTATCCATTAGTGTAGGTCCCTCGTTGCCATCACATGGCCTTGTTTATGTAATTGCTTACTTCGTCTTTGCAACCCCCACCACCCATGCATGTTGTTGGTGCTAGCATGTTGCTACATGTTTTTTCAGTGAAAAGTGAGTGTCTCAATTGCTACAATGCTCATGGATCGAATGAGTCAGCTTGAATAAGGAGGGGTTGCTATTTTTAAAATTTTGATAATAGTATGTTCCAATCATTAGTAGAATAGGTGCAATTTTGACTAGAATCTTTGAATTATAGTTTGCAATTATCATTAACATAACAAGTTGTCCAACACTTCCAACTTGGACATATCTTTTGAGCCTACCTAAACTTAAAATTTAATTAATTATTTTTTTGTGTAATATGAACCTATCCTTTAATTATTTAATATTTTCACTTAGCATATCTACTAATCTAAAAAAGCTATTAATAATTCTATGTTATTTAATAATAATAATAGTAATAATAACTAAATAATAATAAATCATCAAAGGTTTGATAAAATGCATCTTAAACATATCCTACTAGTACCCAAGTAAGGACCAAGGAAAACATGAGTGTAGGAATTTATAGAAAACATATTTGTCATGGCCCCATCCCAAGCATGATGATGAATCATAGATTGGCTACATCAATTGGGCCTTGTCGACTAGGCCTCATCAACTAGGCCCCATTAACACATGATTTGATGTGTTGATGTGGCCCCATCAATGTAGTGTCTATTTTTGCCTATAAATACATGCTCACTTGCTATGTTTATGACATGTCTTATCATAGTTGTAGTAGAGCTCTTGTAGTTTTGTCATTTGGAAATTAGAATATTTTTCTGAGTGCCTACAGTAGGAGTCAAGAGTGTATGGATCTTTATTTGAGCATTGTTATACCTGAGCACAATAGTGTGTGCAGTAATAAAGATGAGCTTTTTGATAAACCTTACAGCACTTGGAGATAGATTAATTAGTTATTTATGCATTTAATGTCCTATGCAATTTTCTTTAATGATTTAAGTAATTAAATAATTAATTAGGCTAAACTAAGCTATATTAAATAGTGATGACTGGCGAGGTACCCCTACACTCAACCATACGAATACGAGCGTGCACGCGCGATCTGGTCGAACTCCACAGACTAAATGCCTTAACACCACAAGAAACACTTGGGGTTAATCGTTCGTTGTCTTCC